>VWZT01013067.1:40081-84566 GCA_013397055.1 Pachycephala philippinensis
CTGAGAGCAGCGGGCTGAGGGCTGCGGGGTTGAGGTTTGCGGGCTGCGCCGCCCCACGCGCGGCGGTTACCGGCCGTTGGCGGCGCGGGGCTGAGGCGGGAGGCGGCGGGACGGAGGGCAGAGGGCTGAGGCGGGGGCTGAGGCGGCGGGTCCGGGGCGGCCGCCCGCGCTGACAGCCCGTGTGCCGCTCGGTGCAGGAGAGCGGCGAGGGCCCTTGCAGCAGCCGCAAGCGGACATGCACTGTGAGCTCGCCGCGGGTCATAAAAGCAGCGCCCGCGTCGAGGTGACCGACAAATGCCAGGGAGCGCCACAGAAGGATCTGCCGCGGGTGACTCGTCCCGGCGCTGGTAAAGCTCACTTAAGTCCTCAGATGTCCTTTAAAGTATCTGTCAGCAACGGCAGTGATCACACGGAGCCTCAGCAGAGCCCCCCTGAAATGTCAGCACCTCTGCTAGATTTCATCCCCAAAAGACCCAGCATATTCGAGAGGATTCCGATTCTGCCGAGGGCGCAGGAGCTGCGATGCGCTAGAGGCTCGAAAGATTATTTCCAGCAGCAGAAACATCAAAGCGTGAAGGGTGAGTTTAAAAACGCATGAACTGAACACTATCACCACCAAAAATCTATTCACCAAACAAATAAAAACGTAACAAGCCTTTTTTCCCCCCACTCCCTTTTGGTCTTAATTGTGTTTTCTAACTTGTTTATTTAACTTCAGGCTTTAAAACTTTTTTCCTGTGCACCTTGGAGGCACAGGATAAACCAGCCTGTGCTGTGCCAGTGTGAAGCTGAGTGTGTCTCAACAGTACTTAAATCTTGAGACCAGCATCTTTAGTTGTCCTGAGCGGGTGCTGCTCATGCGGTCGCGTCTCAGAGGTGGTTGTTTTGGGGTTGGTGCTGAAGACTGGGCTGGTCTGTCCTGCGCCACAGAGTGCGTGTGGGGTGTTTGTTTGTGAGCATGCCTGGCTGACAATAAATGCCTGGTTCTTATTCAGCAGTTTCACCACGGTTGCTTGGATTTTATAGTTTGTATTTCAAGGAGGTGTTACAAATGCTGGATTCAGGCGGTGAATCCTCAGACTTGGGAACTCCTGGTGCCCGAAAGGTCAAATTCTGCTAGTTAAAAAATGCCTGATTTTCAGCTGTCCATTGTTAAAGAAGTGCCGCTGAAGTAAGATTAGGAATTGCCTACTAAAAATCTGTTAATTGCACTTTTAAGATAGAACTTGTTAACTGAGCTGAAATTCAGTTTTAAAATAATCCCTCTAAGGTACCACTGGATGGGCTCAGAGGGAATTGAAGCATTCCTTTATGCTACAAAGTCGCTTGCACAGACATATGTGCACCTAAGGTTATTAATATTAAGACTGTGTTTTCTTTAATGTTAAAAGGTAACTCTCTTTTCTCTTCTTATCAGTCCATTCCCATTCTCTATTTTAGATATGTACATGCAATTATCTTGTCGGTGTAAGACTGTTCTCACTGGGATTTTTTCCAGTTCTGTCCATTCTCCTGAAAACTAAAAGTAGGCTGCGTGCCCTTGGACTAATGACTTTTTCTTTTGTGAGCTTGTTACCTAGGGTGATGGCACCTTTCATTGCCATGAAGTTATGTTAATGAACACCTCAATCTGTGCTAGGTCTGTCCTGCAGACTCTAGGATGTGTTTGTTCATCACCACTGAATACAGACAGAGTGGAGCAGCAGGTTATAAATTACCTTTTTTATTTTTCTGTTTGTTAATGCTGCAATTCTTCTCTCCTGATTAAAAAAAAAAAAAAAGGTTGTTAATGTTTGGCAGGAATGAAATGAAGGTCTGTTACACAGACTCGTGTTTGGTGGGGGGAGAAGGAGGATTCACAGAGTATGAAGGAAGAGCTGCAAGCTCTGGTACCGCTGTGCTGCTGCAGCTGCTGTCTGTGGAAGGGACTCAGGGGGTGTTCGAGTCCCCTGTGGTGCCACGGGTGAGGTTGGTGCCACTTGACACGGTTCATGCCAGCATAAAATCCTTCCCATCCAGGGCAGGATTGCCCTGTCCAGGCAGACTGTTGAAACAGTTTTTTCCTCTTTTTTCCTTTGAGCTATTTAGCCCTCTTTTCATGCATATCCCTCTTGCTGTCGCCGAGGGCAGGGGTGTAGGGAGGGAAAGAGGAAAAGTGTAATTTTGTGTTCGCTTTGCTCTTTTACAGCAGATGTAGGTGGGCATGGGAGAAGGTTGCTAATTCATCTTTCCTGACAGATCGATTTCCCATTTTCACCACTGGGGGAAAAAAAAAAAAAAAGTATTTTAAGTTTTGTTGCTGTTTTTGTTTAATGTGTTTTCTGTCCAGGGTGTTACCTTGTGGTTGCTTCAGTGTATGCGTGACTTGAGTCATGGGAGTAAGTAGGAGGTATCCATGGGCAGGATAGGGTTCATTTAACTGAGCAGAATGATTTGATGGATAATGTTGGATTTTTCCAAAGATGTCAACACTGAGTTTTTTGGGTGGCTTTCTGTTGTTTGTTTGTTGGGGTTTTTTGTTTGGTTTGGTTTTGTCTCTTTTTTTCCCCCTCTGAAAAGAGATTTTCAGGAGGAGTTAGGGAAAGTAAAATTTAAAGTAAAATTTTGAGTCTGATTTAAAATGTGTGGGATGTGCTGCTCCTTCTGACTTGGACAGTGTCAGCAAGTGCTTTAATGTCCACTGGGGCATTTTGGAGAGCTCACTGTTCTCTAACTCACAAATCAGAGTCTATCTAAAGCGGGCTGTGCTGCGCTGCAGACAGGAGAGCTGCTATTCTTTCAAGGAGCAGTGCAAACCATCTCCCACCAGCCCTGGTTCTCTCAGGAGGATAAAGGAGTGGGATAGCTGCATGCGGATGTGATATACCAAGGTAAAGCTTAGGAATGAGAATGAGGGAAACACTCAGATTTACCCAGTGAAAGGTTTTGGGAAGGAAACTGATGACAGCTTGATTTCAGACCATCGTGCTGTGCGTCTCCTGTTCTCCAGCCCCAGAGTGCCATGTACCCAGTAATTCCCTCTGCAGTCTGGGTTAGATTACGGAATGTGCCTCCTGGTTTTGGTTTATCCACAGTTGAAAGCTGCAAGTAGGGAGCATAAAAGACGCTCTCTAACAAGAGCAAAACCGATTTTTATAGTTGCCTGTAAGGTTTTTTTTTCCTAAACAAGCCTTATTTTTTATTTTTATTTTTTCAAAAAAAAGAATGAATCAGAATGATACACTACTCTACTAATAAAAGCTGCCCCTAAAAAGGGCAGCTTTGAAGTAATCACAATGGGGGAGAAGTATCCTGCTGTTGTAATGTCTCTGTGGTGTTACTCTGCTGCTTCATAGTGTTTAAGTTACGATCCTGCAAAATGCTTCCGTGCCTGAGCAAGTCTTTTGGACTTTATGAACAACCAAACAAAAACTTGAGGGGTGGTGGTGAGGATTATTTCTGCGAATTGGATCATTTGGGTCTAAACTTTGCAGGATGGAGCTGTTGGTTGTTTGCTGAAAATATTGGTATTTTGGAAACATGCTTCATGTTTTGTTCTGTTTGGGAGCTGTTTAAAATAAATGCCCAGTTTTCACCCAGCCAACCCCTTCTGGTGTGGCCGGCTGTGATAGGCACCACACTTTTCTTGGCCATTGATTTCCCCGTGTGTCACAAGGCAGAATATTTGCATACATACACTGCTTTTTAGAGGCATTTGGCATAGGATAACTGTGCCATAGGGTATCAAGTCCACTTCGCAGTATTTTCCTGGGATTCTGTGGGTTGGGTTCCATGTTGTTGAATTTCATGCCACGGTATTATAGTTTTGAAAGTAACACAGGGCAAAATACTTATTGTCTACAGGGAAGAAGCTTTTGGGAAGGCTTTAGTGGTGACAAAAGAGTAATCTATAAAGATGCCAAATATGTCAGTTTCTAGATGACATTGATTATGGCTGTTACCAGGAAACACTTCTCCTTTTCATTCTTTTCCAGTTTCGTTCAGTGTACCTAATTCATGACTCAGTAGAAATGACGAGATTTATCCTGTTAGCTGTGCCACTGGGCAATCATCCAAATGGCCCGGACCTTTGCAGCAACCACTTCAGATATTAACTTACAGTGGGCAAAACAATAAGCTGGTCGAGTTGCAGTAGCTGGATGTTTCCTTGTTGAGAGTATGTTTTGTTCAGACAAGGAGAAAACGGGTTGGATTTTTTTTTTTGTTTGTTGTTAACTGTAGCTGCTTTCAGCAAACATACAACCAATGTATTGAAACATATCAATTTCCTTCTACTGTTGAGAAGGAGGGGTAAATCTTGCCATTTAATCCCCCTGTGACTATATCCTTGGTTATCAGGACTGTCCTTGTGAAAGTAACAGCTTATACTGTTGTGACCTTAAGCAAAAGCAAGTACTTTGGTTATATGACTTACTAGGTGAATTGGCTGGTCTTGGGCCTGATCCTGCCGTCTTCTTTCTTACATCTTATCTGTGTTCGCCTGGATTATCCCACTGGAGCAAGTGTGACTGCCTAGAGCTGATAAATATGATGAGAGCTGGTAAGGAAACGGGCAGGTTCACTAGTGTGGTGATCTCTAAACTTCCAGTTTTATGTAGAGCTGTAGAAATAATTATTTCTTATTTTCACTCTAGTTCCCTTGCTTGCTGCAGTTGAACTCTCTGCTACAAAAAGGAATTTAAAGGTTTATTTGAACAGAGTGTGCAGTTACAGAACTATATTTTTATTTCATGGTCTTTTTTTTGCCTAATTTTATTTTGTAAGGGGAGAAAGGAGAAGAAACTGTAAATTGGAGAATGTGTTCATAAATTCATTTGGAATAAATTGTGACTGTCCTCTCCTCCCTTAAGCTGGCTATAATGCTTACTTGTCTTGAATAGGCAAATAACTTTCAGTTACTTGCTGCTGAAGGAAGTTCTTCTAATGATCTGTGTTGCAAAATCAGTCACTGAATTGAAGATGGGACTTTCATGGACTTAATTTAAAAGAGGTTTAATTGTATCTACTCATTAAATCCATTGTAATTTAGGAATTGTTAGTGGAGAATATTTAGCAAATACAAACCAGGAGATCTAATGATCAACCTGTCGTATAAAGGCTTTCAGTACTTGGAAAGTAAAAGAAAAAACCCCCTTTCTGCTTCATGAAAAAACTACAGCTGTTGGAAAAGCCGAAGAGAATAAATGTTGTATCTATTTTGACATTGTGTAGAATTGTATGGAATAACAGGTAATGTACGATTAAAGGAAATAAGTCTAAGCATTGGAAGAAATTTTTTTATTTGATTTTTGTTTGAAGGAATAGAAGTTAAAAATAAGAAATTACTTGTTCTGTCTTTAAAATGTTACAGTAATGGAGGTTATTATATACTGGGCTAAGTAGAGTGAGAAGAAAAAATAACCTTTCTTCTTTTATAGTAAGAAAAAAATTAAAAGTCTTTATCTTGAAAGTGGTTAACTATGTACATTGCTGTTCCTGTGAGCAGTCTCAGCAACTACAAAATTTTGGACATAGAGCATTCTAAATGATCATTTAGATATAACAGAATACGTTATTTGTATCTTAGAGTTCAACCCTGTATACACATGAACTGTTAAGTGTATGCTGAGGATTTTTTGTATTTTTGAGATTATATTCTGGGAATGCTTCAAGATTCCTTTTAGAGTGAAACTGCTAAATTTAAAATGAGTGTCTTCTAGGAGACTGTAGTGCTTCATTGCAATAAAGTGGTTTGGTTTTTTGTTGAAAAAAAGGACAAAATTTTACCCTAAATTATTAATGTCAGTAGGAGTCTTGCCACGAACTTTAGCTGGGTCAGTATTTCAGTCCTAATATTACAGAAGTTCTTTTTCCTGTGTACAGGGAAAAGCTTGTAGAACAAATAACAAGTTTCTATTAAACCCATCTGTAAGCTAGGAAGTGGAATAACGTATGGACTATGAAGAGAACTCTGTAGTACTGCAAATATAATTTCCGTGCTCAGTACCATAATTACCATTATTCTAGAAATTCTGCTGTTTAGTGATTTTAGAACTGTTGAAGATGTTGAAGGCAGGGTAATTGGAGAGGGAAAATAGATGTAAACCACTCCATTTTGCACTCCAGATTTCTATCATTGTATGTCAACAAGCTTGAACCAGGCGTGCAATCTAGTAATCATTTCACAGTGCCTGAAACGGCTTTTAATAGACTGGGGTTTGTTTGCTCTTTTTTTTTCCTCAGCCACCCAGCGTTGTTTCCCAGCACACTGCTGTAACTCGGAGTACAGGGTTCCAAAGCAAGGGCAGTGCTCACTGACTGTGCTACAGCGTAATCTTGCCCTACAAATGTGCAAACAATAGCAAAAGTATGTGTTTGGGAATATGGCACAGCTGTTATCTTCTGCCGGGAGCAGGGAGCGTTACAGTGACATAGAACGACCAGTTAAAACCACTCGGGCCGTTTTATTGCCTGTAAATGGGGCGTGTAAAGAAAAGCGAGGGCCGGTCCTTCCATCCAGATAGCCATCAGTGCAGACTACCGCGGCACTACCTTTCTGCACAGGCTTTGAAGAATAGAGGCAAAGAGTTCCCCTTTTTCCTTCCCCTCCTATTACATTTCTGGCACCCTGTATGTGAAAGCTCGGTTGGAACCTGAACTTTCTGTTCTGAGAATCTGTGCTTCACTGGTTACCTGGAACAAGGACTTCTTTTTTTTTATTACAGTCATTAGCTTGACTATATGAAATGATTGTTAATGATTATTTGTAGACAGAGGACTGCTTGTAAAAGAGATGAGACATTGCAAGAGCTGCAGTAGGAAATACACCCAAATTCTGTATTTTAGGTTATTTTAAGGTTTTGAGCATTACAAAGTTCATCTCAGTCAACTCAAAGTGCTTAAGACCTTTTTATTTGAAGCAACTGTTTTGGTTTAACTCTAATAATTATGTCTGACTTTTTCATCATTATGTTTGAATATATATGGGATTATTCTATCGAATGGATTGGTAAGGAGCACTGTGATTGAATCTACGGCATCAAATTTATGCTAAGGGTTAAATGAATGCAAAACATCATAAACTACTCTTAATTCTGGCATTTGTGTGTGTGATAAGAGGGCTTTGTGAGAGCTATAGAGTTGTTAGATGTTTTACAATGAGGAGAAAGCAAATACATTCTTACATGTTGTTTGCATGTTAGCCAGAGGGAAAAATGACACTAAGGCGACATCATCAAATACAGTAAAACTAACTTTTTAATACAGATGTCCATTGTTGTTTTAAGTGCTTAGGGGGTTGGTGGTTTGGTTTATTTTGGAACTTGCTGAACTATATGAAGTGTGTCTCCAGGGGCCTGGTATTTTAATACCTTGTAGAAGGTTGTATAACAGTAGATGATGTATTTCGCCTGCCTTTCAGTGCTGTAAATAAATTACACGTGCTGGCTTGGGAGAACGTAGGTGAGGTGTAAATCAAAGGCTAATATAAGAGGAAAAATACCAATTAGTGATGTCTTGTGACAGGTTAGAGTTTCTTTATGCATTTATCTATAATCAAGAGATACAAGAGCAGTAATATGTATAAAAACATTAACATGAGGTGCTTCCCAAGAAGAGGTAGAGGGTCTAGGATTATTAAAAATAAGTGCTGTGATTCACTGCTTTTTCACAATTTGCTATGGTTAAGTCACTTAAATACTGAAGTCAACAATCCCCTAGGCAAAGAAAGATAATATAATTTTAAGTGTATTGTTAAAATTGAAATCTGATAGCTTCCACTCTCTAATCCTATCTAAGTCTTGGTTGTATTAAAAGGAAAATAGATACATGTGTCAGTTTTGGAGCATAATCTTTCTTTTGAGTTCAAAGAATGATAAATGTGCTTCAGACAAGCAACACAGCAGTTTATTGGTATGAATGTTTTGCTAAATACTACATGCTTAACGCAATCCCCATTCCTTTATAATAAGTTTAAATATTAATTCTTTGGAATGCTAGATGCCTAAAGCTAGCTAGAAATGCTGTGCAGTTTCAGATATCTAGGAGTGGGCTTGTGAAACAGGATATTTAACTGGGAGAGATGAGTAGCACATTTCAGAGTTATTAGGGCAGAACAACAATGCAAGAGGATGACTTTAAAAAAAAGTTACAAAATTGTTTTCTGTGCGTGAGGCTTAAATACCTTAGAGTTATTTATTTGAAACACAGGAGTAGATTTCCTATCTGTGTAGGTTCTAGATGGCATTTTTTATTATTATTTTGTTTAACTTCTTTTAGCTGCCTGCCCCTCTGTACGGCAGCTGGCTTTGATTTAACCTGAATCCTTCACCGAGAGGGAGTGATCAGTCACGATGACTGCAAGTTGTGCTCTTTGATGGAACATCTCCGTAGTGGCTGAAGAGACAAGACTGAATAGGACAGGAAGGGTGCTCAAGGAAAGGAGCAGTTTGTATTCAGAAGGACTCGCTTCACTCTAAATCAGCACTTACTGGTCTTTATGTAAGTCCTGCCCACCTCCCAAGCCCCTCTGTGCTGGACAGAGAAGAGAGAGTTAAAGTGAGAACAGATAAAAGAGGAAATTTCAGTTTTATTACCCAGTATTTTTTGGGAAAATCCCACAAAGGGTTTAACATGAAGTTTCATAACTCTTGCTTTGCTCTGCTGCTCCTGCTGAAATTGCAGGGAGTTGACTTCAGGAGGAGGCCAGTGTTGAATGTTTTTGAGAATTCCATCCATGCTCCTTTGAGACACAGAAGAGAAGATCCAAGTGTTAAATTCTCTCCTGGAGAGAAAAGTGTGCGAGCACTTGTTGCCCACTAGCTGGGAGGCCAAAGTCAGTTAGCACAGCACATTCACCTTCAATTTTTCTTCTGTTTGAGACAGTGCATGGATATGAAGCTGGTGTGATCAGCCATTGTATGTGAAACAGGCAAAAGTGGTGAAGGATTATGCCAGCAGCCAACATGGCTGAGTAAATAAATATTTTGGATGAACAGAACAAGGGTACTCGAACTCTGCTGTAGACTGTACTACCTGTATCATTTTGGGGCAAATCTTTGTAGTGGTCATGGTATTTCTACAGCGAGAGCATAGCAGAGTGTGGTGTAGAGAAGGACAGGCCAGTTTTGGAACCAGAAACAGGGCAGTTGTTTGGGCAAACTGTCAGGGCCAGCTTAATTTTCTGTGCTGAGAGACAGAGTTTGTTAGTTCAGGTGCAGCGTTGGGATGATGTGGCTGTGCTCTGTTTGAGGTCTGATCTGGTGGTGGTGCAGGACGTGGCATTGCAGCCTGGGGCTGTATCAGCCAGGGTGGCACTTGGTCGAGTGTGGCTGCAGCCCCTCTGCACAGTGTGTGCATGGACTGGGTTTCTGTCCAGGCTATGTGAAGGTTGTGGTGCTTGCCCTTGTTGAGGAGTCTTCGTGAGTGTGAGTGGTGAAGAGTGCAAATTACATCTTTGTTATCTTTGGGAGAGTAAGGTTTTTAACAGAACATTTTAACAGAACATGCTTGGCATCTGGATTACGCTGCCAGTTGCAGAATTGTTGCAGAGGAACAAAATCTCCCATTTATTTTAGCGCTTGATGTGCTGAGGTGAGGGAAAGGAGGCTACGTTAAGGGAGATGTGTTAGAAATATTGGAAATGGCCAAGAATAAGTACCTGTTGGGAGGAAAATTTCTCCCCCTGCTGGTTTTCTGGGTTGCTTTTGCCTCCCAGCAGATGGCAAAATCTCTTAGGGTGTGTTCTTGAGGCAGAAATCACTCAATGGACTGTGTGTCCCTGGGCTTGAGGTGCAGGTGACTGCTACAAGTTTCCCAAGATCCTCATCGCTCTGGCAGAACAGATTTTGCATGCAGCTGAGACTGTCTCCAGGACTTGAACAAGAAAAAGCAACACTAAATTCCTCCTTTCTGGATATCTGATTGTTGTAATGTTCAGTTTCCTTGAAGTTATCAGAGCTGGTTTATGTTCAACTGAAACTGAGCTGGCCTGATCCCATTGTCCCTAACTCTGGTGCAGATCTGAAGTGATGCCATTTTAAATCCAAGAGCGGATAAAAAGGAGGCAGACTTGAGCTCTGGAGGGGTAATACATAAAAATTTGTCCTCTAGGTATGGACTCAGTTCACTTGGTAAAAGAAAAAGATGTCTCACGTTTTTAATCTGAACAGTTTGCTTCTTATTTTTCCTCCTGCCAGCTCACCACAAATTAGCTTTTTTATTCCTTTTCTTTGAGTTCTTGAGCTATTCGTGGTTTGCTGACTTTGTGGGGATAAGCTACAGACAATGTGTGGATGGTTCTCCTTTCAGAACAAAGATCCCCATGCATTTCAGCAGCTCTCTGATTTGGATGGATATACAGGAAATTTAAGGGGATATCTACCCCTAAAGCCCACTTGCTCTTTCCCTGCCCTTGAGTCTTAGTGACCTTTTCTTTTTACTCTATTGGCCTCCTTACTGTGCCACTGTGCTGTTAGTTTATTTTTAAATATATGTGTAAAGGGTCGTAACTTACTTGAATTGCGGGCTAAATGAGTGGAAGCATGGCAACTGGTGTAAATAGCTTTTGGTCTGCTGAGTGTGTAAATACTCAAAATCTGTCAGGGTGATTTGGCTGGCTTTTATTGGAATCATTATTCATATGAGAGCTCCTTTCTCTTACTGCATCCTGTCAGAAGCTGTTAGGCAGAGATTGCTGGCATGAGTACTCAAACTGCTTTGTCAAAATGCACTTTTATACCTGTTGCTTTTACATTTGCCAGTTCCACAGATACTTTTACAAGTGGATATGTTCTGCAAGATTAGTCATAGAAAGCCAATATAAAGGGACCTAGGAGGTGAGAGCAAAGCACTGGGATGATTAATCATCAGTGGTGTTTTGACCCTAAATGTATAATAGCACTGGCTACAAGCGCAGCTTATTTGACAAGTTAGAGTGAAAACACTGGTGTGTTGCAGAGACTTGCAGCCTCAGTGGTACCCAGGTTGAGTTTCTCAAAATGAGACTAACCTGCTTGGGGAACTTTCCTTGCTAAGGCCTAGTGTTAATGCCAACAACAGATTTTTTTATTAGCTGCTGGAGAAGATGCTGGAAGACTTGAAAATTAAGAACAGTAAACATTAGAGGTGATAAAGAAGTTTTATGCGTGGGGGAGATGTTTTGGCAGCAGGCAGTCACTCTGAAGAGACAGGGAGGTACTTCTGGAGTCTAGATAATAAGAGACTTGAGAGAAAACTTGGTGAAAAATAGCCTCATAGCCAGCTAGCATTTAGATAAAAATGAATTATGACACTAACTACCACTAGAGAAAACAGTCTGGGAGATTGGATACAGGTTCCGGTGTGAAGGCTGCTGACTGCAGCATTTGCTAGTTTGATGAGCAGCCCTGATTCTGAATATGTTACATATGGGAAGGAGCTTCTAAACATGGAATTGAGCGATTTGTAGATGAGAGTTACAATTCGTGTGCATGGTGCCCACACATCTGTCAGAGGCACTGGTCTTGTTCTGTGGGTACAGGAGGAAATCTGTTGCATCCTTTCTGAAGCTGAGTGTGGCTGTAGGTTTTCCATGTTGGTGACTAACTACTTTGTGAAATGCACCTGATCTTCAGGACCTTCTGTCTCTTCTAAATTGGTTTATTCTTCCACAGGGATTATGTGGGCTTGACACTAGGAAAGACACTTTCTAGGACTATACTAAGCTTTTGACATACAGTGCCCAAGGAGGCTGTGAGTTGTTTATCACTGGAGTTTTAAAGACAGGCTGGATGGAAACCCTACCATGGAATGTAATTCTTCGGGCCCAGCTGTCTTTCCTGTGACATCTTTAATTCCCACACTCAACCGTTTAGGCACTAGAGAGTTAGAAGAGGACTCTCAAACTGTAATAGTCCAGGCTTCTATCCTCTTTGACTTGCTGAACAAAGTTCAAATCCCTCCTTGTCTAACGTTGGTGTTTCTGGCCACTCATTTGTTTGTCAAGAAAACACTGAGAAGGCATACAATAAAAACCAGACTGAGTGAAGGGCTCGAAGAGCACCAGTTGGGAGAGCCAGTGGTGGGACAACTGGGCATGGAAAATGATTGATTTTATGTGCAAAGCAGTTGTGAAATGTTCTGTGGCATTCTGGGGACATGCCATTGCTAGCAAATGATTGCCTGTTGGGGATAGAAAATGCCAGCCATTGTTCTGAAGAAGGAAATAGCCTTATTGATACTGAATTAGGCTCACATTGAATTATTATTCATTTTCAGCGCATCCTGTTTTCCAAATACAAAAATTAATTGAAGGCCTGAAGCACTGTTGGCCTTTAGTTTTTGGTTGTATCTACATCCTTATAGTACAGGTGGAGTTTAGGCTGTTTCTGTCTGGGGATGGATTGTGGCAGAAATTTGCATTAACAGAGCAGCTGAAGGAAGCTGTTCTTCTTTTTAAGAGTTCATCAAACTAGTTCTTGTTTTATAACAAGCCAGAGAGTGAGGCTGGCAGAGGTAAATGTGTTGGTAGATAACTTAACTTCTGGGATGCATTTTGAATTGTCACATTCATTGTTGAGGGCAGAAAAATAATGGTATAGAAAACAATATTGTTGCTTTTTGAAAGGAATAGAAGCTGACTTATATACAGAAATTGAAATGCACACCAGATAGAAATATTTTGTATAGTGACAGTGTTCAGTATGCAGCTGTGAAAGTTTGAGTTTTGTTCCCAGTGTTATCAAATAGTTTCTGCTGAAATCCCAACAGAATATAGAAAACCCCCACCAGTAAAGTTTGTTCCTTCAGTTTAAGGGAATATTTTTATTTAATAAAAATCAAGAACTGGCTGGCATTTGGCATGGATTTCTTGAGCATTCATCAGGAACTGGACAATCGATATCTTCTTGTGTCATACATATGAGGCAGTACCTTGGCATGGAGGATATAAACTGTTTTTATAGGTGGGAGGCTCTGTGTCCTGGAAGGCAGCGACATGGAAAAGGATTGGGATGTCATCAATTGGTATGAGAAAATACATTTCTAATAGGGCATGGGGTGATATGATACATTATTAAAAAGCCTAGGGAAGTGATGTTATCCTTCTGTTAATTATCGCTCTGGTTGCAGAAAGATAGATTAATGCTTTCTTAAATGGCTTTGAAAAGTCAAAGCATTTGGAGAAGAACTGGAAGATACTGACCCATGTGTGGTACCCATGGACTAATGGAAGATTACAAGGAATCTTGTCTGTTCGAGAGATGCAGTGGAGGAGAAAACAAGTGATACTTGAGGGTTCTTTTGAGAGCAGATCAGTGCAGGATGGGATCTCATGGCTGAAACTGAGAAAGATAAAACACGAAGGAAGACTGATGTTTCTGACTGCAAGGATAATTAAACCTGGCATGGCTTAGCAAAGGATGCAATAAACCTTCTGGTATTTGGAGTGAACTGAGCCAGGTTTGAACGTTCCTATGGAAGAAATGATTAATTTCAACCACAGACAATTGCATTCAGTGGCAGAATCACTAGATGGACAAGCTGGACCATCCCAAGGGCTTCTGCCTGCAGTCTGTAAAAGACTGGATTCCAGGCCATCTCCTTCCTCCAGAGCTGGTGCTGCTGTTCCTTGCTGTGCCCTCTGCATTGCAGTCCATGGGCCTGGCATCCAGATGAGGCCAAGTTTATGCCCTCATTCTGAGTTTTGTGACAAAGAGTAGGGGACAGACAGGGAAGGAGGAGCATTGCCACACCGCAGTCACACAGTCTGGACAGTAGTTATGGCAAAGGAATCACTAGCAACTAATGTTTCCTCCAAACCCGCCCTTTCTTTCCTCTTGTTATGTCTCTCCCTTCAGCAAACAGCACCACTCCTCCTGGACTAGACAAGTCTGTTCAGAGATGTGTGATGGAACCTGCTGTCTCCCAGGGCCTGGGCTGAGACCAGCTAAAACCAAGTGCTGGGTTTAAAACCTGGACACGTGGAGAAATGATAACGGTTGCGATACCGGGCACTGATGGTTTTCAGCATTAATGTCTTCCCCTCCTTTGTTTTTTAAAATGAAGACAAAGGCTCAGCCTCCTTCCTAGCCCAGCAATAGTGACATACTAACACAGTTATTACAGCAAACATTTTGGCCCTCTCTGGTCATGATGTTTTCTTTCTGTGGGGAGACTGAAATACTAACTCACAAATAATGTCTTTAGAAGTCATATTAGTCACACATTTTTAAGACATTCCAAAATCATACCAACCTCCTTCTGAGCTTGTCTGTTGCTACCAATGATTCAAAGTTTTGAAAACTCTCCTTTAGTTTTGATTTACATTTTGGTCTTGGGCACTTGTTATTTCTGGCAAATGCCAGCTCAGTTTCATTAAAGAAAAATCTGTTTTACAGCCATGCGGCTCAGATCTGCTGCGCTTCTAATAATTGATGGCTGGTTTCCTTATTTCCTGCATTGTAGAAAAATAAGGACCTTGTTAGATCCAAACAAGCCTGCATAAAGTCACAGTGTGAAACATCAGGTTGGGGGTGAGCAGAGCAGCTGTGGGCAGGTTTTACAACTTCGGGCTACAGTTGATCGAGGCAGCCAAGGGAAACTGAGAGATACCCATGTGACTAAAATTCGGTTGAGTTCTTTGGCTCCCTGGCCTGAGATTTATATGTGTGACACCTTCCCCTCTGTCAGTCCCTGTGCCAGACACAAGTCTGTCTGTCTGTGTACCTATGGCTCCGCACACCCCGTGGAGTGGCCGCTGTGCCTGTTCCTTGCTGTGCCACTGCGGGACGCGTCTATTCCCAGTGTTGGCTGTCTTGCTCCAACAGCCCACAACAGTGCGAGTGTGTGCCCTGGGAGAAAGCAGCTGCCGTGTGGTGGAGATGAAAAATCAAGAGCAAACACTTTCTGAATTTCTGCAAGTGGGCAAATTAATTTCAATCTGAACTGTCATCACAAGGGCCTTTTTTTCCTTCCCCTTTCCTTTGGGTGGTATCTTTGATTTATATTTCTGAATGAGGCAAGTGATCGCCCTTTGGTGCTAGGTTCAGTTTCTTTATAGATTTTCAGTTGCAGAACCTGACAGTTTTTTGGTTAATGTGGATAGCTTTTTTGGATTTGCTTGGGTTTTTTGTTTTATGTTGTTTTAAGAACCAGTGAAATTCAATGGTGCCCATGTTAACTGAAAACAATCTATTAGTTGAAGGAGCAGCTAATGTCTCTCAGGTATTTTTCTACAATGCAATACCTGTCAGATGCCTCCTTGCCACTCTGTAAGCCGTAAGTAGAGACAGGATCCTGCTTCAGAGATTCATGGATTTAAATGGCTCCTAGGAAGCCAAGCAGTGACACCTGAACAATGTCATAAAAGGTGTTTAGGTTTTTTTGGGGCATTTATCAGGTCCAGCCTGTTTCCTTTGAAAACAGAACTGGATGGTTACTTTCAGGCAAGATAAATGTGTGATGACTCTCCTAGACATTCCTCTGAAGGACTTGCCCCTCAAAGGAGGTGAAGAAGAATTTGTAGGAATTGTAGAACTGCTGGAAAATCAGGCCTTTAAGTCTGCTTTACGAAAGGCATGATGCTGAGAGGTATTCAGGCACCTAACTCCCATTAACATCTGTGGAAATTCAGTGCCTAAACAGTTCTCTGGATCTGGTTCTTCGTCTTCTGGCACTGAATATTACACAGTTCTTGCTTTCTGTGGGTCTCCTTTTAAGGCATCTTCTGTGAGTGGTGTAATAGTTTTAATTTTGAATTCTTCCCGTCGTGAGTTCCAGCATGTGATGCAGACAGCTGCCTAGAAAGCTGTGCCATGTGATAATCTATTGTTCCACCAAGGGGTTGAGGCCTAGTAGACGAGCAGTGGGGTGGGAGAGTGAGTCAGAGAAAATACACTGTACTTCTATTAATTGTTGCTGAGGGAGGAGGGGGCCAGCCTTCAGGCACTGAGACTTCGTTGAGTGGGGAACTAGGGTGACATACTCATTTGTTTGAGTGAAAATTCAGGGAAAAGTGGGAGATTTTTGTTGGCATTTCCTCCACTCAGCACTGATCGTATCATGCCGGTTTAGTAGCAGAGCTCCTTTGGCTCCTTGCCAGGTGATACCATTGGAGTCCGTCTGAGATGTGCAAGATAAAAGATCTCAGGGAATTACAAGTATTATGACTTTCCTATCAAACTGTTCCAATGTGTAGACTCTTAGAGTCTTCTGACCCAGAAAACTTTCTTTTAAAAATCCTGTTACTGAAGGAAAAGGAAACACAAGAGCTGGGAAGTGGGACTTGATGTTTATAAGGGCCCTGAGAGCAGCCGTAATTAGAGTAGGTTTTTGGAAGAGACTTGTTCCTTTGCCAGCAAAGGGCCTTGGTGTTCAGCCAGGTTAGATGTAGCCTGAGAGTAAGCACTTGGGAACTGCCTACCATACACTGGTTCTGTGTCTGGCACTGAGAACATGAAGCGTCCTCTCACTTAAAATACTTTGTGTACTCCCAGAGTGCCCCGTGAAACGCTGCCGAGGGCTGAGTCACTGCCCAGCCATTTGGGCTGGTTCTCGAAACCCTGACTTGTGAAGGGCTGCACCAGGATGCTGTGATGGTGATCCCTCCTCGGGGTGCTGTCTTACTCTTGTGGTACTGTGCAATTGGCAGTTTCAGTATGGGCCCACAGTTCTGGTAGTACGGCCAAGTGAGTGATGTGAGAGCAAGGAAATTCCTGGAACCCCATTGTCAGCCTCTTCCTTGCATTCACAGATTCACAACTGCTTTGGACATGAGTGTAGGCCCATCTGCACAAAGAGGTAAATGAGACTGGCAGGACATAAGTGTGATCATAGTCATTAAGGAAAAAAAACTTAGATATTCTTTATTTTCTTTTTAAAGCTTCAAAATTGAACTCTTGAGTTGTGAACTTGCTTCTCAGATTTCACAGTGCATGAGAGGAAAGCATTTGACTTCCTATCCCAAGGCCTTTAGAGCTGTTGTCAATCCAATTTCCCTGATTTTAGACAGGAATCAAAACTGTCCACCATGTTCCAGATCTTGCAGAAGTCAGTGGGACCTCAGGAAAAGAAGATTGCTTCTGGCAGAGCTAAATTTGAGTGAGTCACCTAGGAAGTCACCTAGGACACAATGGGAGCTGCACAGAAAGGTGCTGGGGCATGGATAAGGGACCCCAGTGAAGTCTCTTGCCCTTGTTTGTGGCAGAAGGTGGGGTAGCGAGGGTGTCCAATGCAAAGCCCACTGGTTGTTAGGAGCAAGAGACTGGAAAGGACCACATGGAGGATCACATCTAGTTTGTGGGTGTTGCAGGCAATCAGAGCTCAGTGCAGGGAGCATCTGTCCCATGCCACCCACAAAGCCTGTAACAAAGTGAGATCAAATTGGAAAACACCAAAAGCCACAAACTGCTGTGTGCCGTAAAGAGCAGGAGAGATTGAAAGCACTGACCGCAGCCTGCAACCCTGGAAAGGCTGGGAATTTCCTTAAATAAAAATTCCCAGATGACCCAAGCATCAAGTTTGATCATTGCTGTAAGTACCAAAACTTTGTACCTCATGTTATTTGTGTGCCTGGACAATTGGAGAACTGGTGACAAACTGGTGCCCACCAATGCTGGAGTGGAGGGACTGGGAGAGCTCCCAGGAATCCTTTGGACTCACTGGTGCTTACAGCAGCCACATTTCCATGCAGTGCACAGGAGAAGGTGCTGCATTTTTTCTTTACTCTCTCCTGCTTTTTTTTTCCTTTCTTCCCCTCTCTCTATTAATAACTGAAGCCAATGGCTGCTCTGAGTTACAAGGGGGTTTTATTGCACAGTTGCATGGTGGAGGGACCTGGTTTTCATTGTGCAGTGCGGGATATCAGTTTTAACCCAGAGGCAGTGATGTTATTTAACAGGTGCCTTAAAGGCATAGTGCTTATTTAATCACCGTCTCCAGATCAGCATTATGTAAATTGAAATTGCTTAGGTACGCAATTAATTGTGAATGCTTTAGACATTTTTAAAGGCATAAGACAATACCTGAAGTTCCATTTTAAGAATATCCAGGTCAAAGGACACACATGTTTTTATTTTCTTATTTGAGGTATAATGTGTTCAAGGCAGATTTATGGCACAACCTTTGTTTATTGACTTGTACTTTTCCACATGAAACTAATGGAACATGACAGATGATATTTATGAGGCATGTGTTCTTGATTAAATCATGTTAGACATTAAAACCTGATAAAAGAACGTATTTTAAAGGGTGGATTAATAGAAAAGGAGGCAGCATTGATTGGGAAGTTTACACGGAACAAGACACGTTGGTCTTAGACTGAGTATTTATAGGTGAGATATGTGGTTATAAAACTTCAGAAGCTGAACAGAAAAAGATTAATAAGCTTTGGCTCTTCGAAAAGTTTGAGTTTTTTGTTTTTCTCCCTTTGTGAGCCACTGGCCACTTTGTATTTCTGGTCTTTCAAGTGAACTTATTCAGTTCTGCATAAGAACTTGTGACTCTTTGTGGCCTACTGCTTGTAATGTTGGCCCTACGTGTGTTCGGTATTCTTCAGGATTCCCAGTTGGCAGATCTGTGTAAGCAGCCCGTGCCACTGCTAAAAACGGCTCTGTAAACATGCTCTAAATTCTGCTTAGATGGGTGCAAATGGGGTAAATCAGCAACAGTCAGATGGAGCTGCTTGTCCCCACCTTTCTACGGGGGGCTTTGCACAGAGTTCTGAATAACAGGTTAGCAGGGAATCACCCTGATGTAGTATTTTGCAGGTCAGCATAAGAGTATCCTCTCAGTATTTCCTATGGAGAGCAATCGGAGGATTTTGGTAACTGTAACAAGTGGGAACAGATTTCCGTGGCTTAACTGAATATTAATACTAAAGGGAAAGCAGATACCTGCATTCTGCTTTCAGTTACACAGGTGCAAATGTGGAACGTTTCCTGATTTCAGCTGTATCTGAGGACATATTCTGGCTTGGTCTACTGAGTTTTAACCTTCTGTGGCTGAATTTGTACTAACCTGAATCCTCAGAGCTGCATTTTGTCTGGAACAGAAAAACTGCTGCATGAGAAGATAGCTTCAGGTTCTTAAAGCTCCTATCAGCTTAGATTTGTAGAAGTAATATTCACTGCAAATACAAGAAAAATTTAAGTTCTATAATTTTTTATTACAGCAGAGTAATTTCATGCTACGGTGCAGTATTTACCTCCTGCTTTTGTAACCTCTTCATCATAACTGAAAGACTTGTGCCAAATTAATAGCTCTTTACTTCCCATCTGAAAGCATTATCTTTGCTGGATGAGATATGATAAAATGTGTTAAAGTGATAGGATTCAAGTATTTAAATTAATAAATTGCTTCAATATCTTCCACAGGGAAGGAATGCAAATTAGAGGCACATTTATGGTTTGCTTTTGTTTGGACTTGTCAGAGCAGAAACTAAAAATACTTGCAAAATGAGAAAACTGTATAAGAAATACAATTTTCTGTGAATGGAGATGCTTTTATGAAGTGTTGTGTGATTTAATTTAATTGAGTTAAAGCATGACCTTGTATCTCATATTATCAGAGTGAGTTGTGTTTGAAAAGCTGTTAGCTAAAGCACACTTCTGTTTTCCACAAATCCAGTGGTAATTCTTTTTTTTTTCCTTTTTTTTTTTCCTTTTTGTTTTCCCCAGCTTGCTCACTAAAACATCCCCACCTACCTGAGGTTTTAGAATGAGCATTCTCTCCCATTAGGAAAGAAAAATCTTCATAATGCAGATGTTTCCCTATTGAGATTTCAGCCCTCCTTCCCCATCCATATGGTGTAAGCCAAAACAACAGATGTTAGAGAATAAAAAGAATAGAAAATAGCCCTGGAAGTAATATTTTGTTGTTACATTAGTATTTTGCCTCCTAAAGGATTTAGCAGAATTTAAAAGGCTTCAAAGATGGATTGAATAATAGATCAGAGACTTAAAAAAAAGAAGTGTATTGAGGCTGAAAAGAAGGGGAATGATTTTGTTGAGAATTGATACAGATCAAAGATGCAGAGTGTTTGTGCAAATAAAAGAAAGAGAAAGGGGGGAAAAAAAGTGTGATTTTGGAAAGAAACAGCTCTCAGTCCTACAAAAAAATGAAAAATTTGATCACTTTTAAAAAGATGGAATCTTCAAGTGGTAAAATGGATACTGAATACGAAGGGCAGGTAGAAGAGTATTTATTGTGTTTTGTCTTGTGCTGGTAATGCTACCCCAAAGCTTTGTGAGGGCCTCACAGCTCTGCCCTCAAAGCTGGGTTCAGGTTCTCCTGGAAAAAATAGCACTTTTAGTCGCGAGTGAGAATGGCTGGGGATGATGGCCATCCCTCAAGAGATGACAGAGATTAGGAAGACATCCTTCCCTGTGAGGGTGGTGAGGCCCTCGCATAGGTTGCCCAGAGCAGCTGTGGCTGCCCCATCCGTGGAAGTGTCCAAGCCCAGGTTGGGCAGGCTTGGAGCAGCCTGGGATAGTGGAAGGTGTCCGTGCCCATGGCAGGGGGTGCAACTGGGTGAACTTCAAGGTCCCTTTCAGCCCAAGACATTGTATGTTTCTATGATTTTTCTGCCACCAGGATCAGTGCTTCTCACACCATTTTGGGTAGTTCTTTGCAAAGTCTGGTGTTACACACCACGAAGAACAGAGATTCTGTGTCCCTTCTGTCCCCATGCTCAGCTGTCTTTCACAGGCCTCGCCTTGATGTTCAGACTATGTCTCGTTTGCTAAGCTTCACTTCTCTCAGCAAAATCCATTCAGAGTTTCATGTTGTCATGCTAGTGATAGGATTGGATCCAGAAATCCACCTCTTGACTTCAATTTTTCTGAATCTGTGTAAGTTGAAGGAAAACTGAATTCCTTCAGCTCCAACAGATAATTGCTTCACTAGGAAAATTAGTTGCACTATTAATGGTTTTCTGTCTCATAAAGGAATTGTCCTTGGAGTCAAAGTGTTGGTACCAGGCTGCCAGGGAGGAAGCCTTGAAATTAAAAACTTCCCTCTCAACATGCTTCCTACTGAAAAGGTTCTTGCTGAGTTCTCCCAGCTTGTCTCCTTGCTCTGTTCTGTCCTGCCATGCTTTGCCAGTGGTTGTTCCTCTTTGACTCGTTGCTTTTTCTTTGCCTGTTTTTTTTTTTTTTTGCTTACTGCTAGCTTGTGTTTCTGCATCTCCTTGCTGTGGAGGATGCAGACTGGTGGTGCTGGGGCATTGCTGAAGGAAGCTAAACAGGCCAGGCAGGAGGCCTTTAGGAGATGCCTGTAATGGGCGAATCATACATCAGGATCTCCCTGCCCAGTGCTTGGAAAGCAAGGACGTCCTATTGGCTGTGGTGTTGCTTTGTAAAGACAGCTCTGGTGCTGCTGGGAGGCAGCAGATTCTCATTTCCCACCATTAGAGCTCACTGGGAGAATGTCATATCCAAAGATTGTAAGAAGTTTGTGTTTAATGTGCATTTCTAATATAAATGGAAAGAAAAACACGTATCAGCTAATAC
This sequence comes from Pachycephala philippinensis, assembly GCA_013397055.1. Classification (NCBI taxonomy): domain Eukaryota; kingdom Metazoa; phylum Chordata; class Aves; order Passeriformes; genus Pachycephala; species Pachycephala philippinensis. The sequence goes on from VWZT01013067.1 coordinate 61,546, forward strand.
TGATTAATTATATCCCTGTGCTGGTGGCCAAGAATGGGGGTGTCATGCCATATAGATTATATACAACATGTTCTTTTTATGAATCAGCCAGGGAAGGCATCCAAGCTCTTTCAGTAGGTAGGTAAAGGGTTTGGCTAGTTTTCAGGGTTTGAAGCCATCTGGAAAAATTTAACCAAAATTATCTGCTTCACAGTCCCAGGATAAATCATTTTCCCACTTACACAATTGTTCCTCATTAAGCTAGTGGGGTTGGGGCTGATTAAACCCTGATATTACAACTCAGGCTTTTACAGAGCATTTTGTAGATAGAGTTTTCGTGGTGACAGTGATACCACTCTCAGCCCCAGAGAACAAGAGAAATAATAGTTTCATGGAATGGAATAAATACTCCATGAATCAGAAACAATTCTGTTTAGCTCTGTGTGGTTTAAGACATTGTCCTTTCTGACAAATGTTTTATCTAAACAGTTCAGTGTGTACTGTAGTGCTTATGTTTATATATTTACGTATTAATATGTGCTAAATATATATTATGTATAGTATGAATAACCTTTTTTTGTGAATCAAAGATACAGACATGACCTACATGTGACTGCAACAATAACAAGTTTGAAAAGCAGCAGCAAATAATTCTTTCTTAAAAAGCAGCTTCATTATATTCTTCATGTCTTCTCTGCATTCCTAAGCAAACTCCTGTAACTGAGAAGCAGAGGGAGGGAAGAAAAAAATTAGTATTATTGTTTTTTAAATGCAAATAAGATGGTGAACCTGATGCTGTGTAAGTGGAGACATAAGTCAGTGATATGAAATGTCCTTACTTTTAATAATTTCCAGTGCTACTCTGAATTTTAGAAAACACTATGGAAATCAGCTGTTTCAGTTTTTGAAAGATCAGTCTCTACTCCAGTATGTTGTCCTTGTGCACTGGAGTAATCTTGTTGACTTAGAGGTCTGCTTACATCAGTGTGTTATTAGCTTGGACGTACAGAGCAGCCTGGGAAGTGCTTGAGATTTGGTTAGGATTTGAGGCTGGATAAGGGTTAAATCATTTGCATGTTGTGGCTTGACTGAGCATATAAGAGCTGCAGCCAGTTGACAGCATCACTGTCTCTCTCGGCTGTGAATCAGGAACATCCCTGGAAATGTCTCACAGGCAGTGTTTACAGGATTCAGTCCTTAATTCAGCATTTTCATTTTGCCAACAAAGGTGATAGGCTTTGCCTCCTAGTCCAGTAAGGTTTGTCATGGGCGTGTGGTGCATAACCCAGCTGAGTGACATCTGTCTCTAGATGCAGTGCTGAAGTCTGCTGATGTGGCCGTGGGTCAGATCTGAGTTTGGGGCCTGGCTCCGCCTTGGCTCATTGTTACAATCTCCAGTGAGCCAGTAACCCCCTTGGTGCCTTGGGCTTGCTGCTTGCAGAATCAGGCTGATGATACCTAACCTGCTTTTCTGAAGTGCCTTTTGACTGGGGGAGAATCTATGGTCCAAGAGCACTGCATGTAAGTAAGTATTGTAACCCAGAGGTCGTTAGAGCTTCGCTTTATGCAAGAGTGGTCAGAAGTAGAATTTCACTTAATGTGGAACTGGTGAAGCTTTTGAATGCAGCAGCCTGTACATGCAACTAAAACTATGTGCAGGGAGAAAGAAAGAAACTTCTGGTGCCCAGTTGTGCTTGTGCCAACTGCTACCCATCCTTCCTTTTTTTTTTTTTCTTTTTAAACGTTGTTATTCTTCTCCTTTGGAATGAGGTTTTTGAATGCTAAGAATTACTCAAAGCTCATAAAATGCAGGGCTTAGAGCTACAATAACTGGTATTTCCAGGGCACACATCATTATTACTGAAGATGGTAGTGGTGTGTGTGGGTGTTGGGACACGTGTGTCATTGTGAAATACCAGGGAGTCTTACCAGGCAGAGGAGGTCTGCAGCAAAGCTAAGCTGGTTAACACACACTCACTTCAGGCATGTACTTTAAACATCTGCCAACACTGAAAAACTTCATTTTTTCATTAAGTTGGTGCCTTAGGATCTCTACCCCAATGCAGTTTCTCTGAAATGAGAAGTTAGACTTTTTCTCCTCAGTGCTGTTTATGCTTTCACAACTGTGTGGTTTTCACATGCTCCAGCAAAGGTACTGTGTCAGCTTAAAAAAAGAAACGGAGCCAAACCCTTTTATTCCCGTCCCATTTTGACCTGGGATAATGGTCTTTGTACAGTATTGAAGAGTTAATACTTTCTTATGACTGGTTTGCCATATTTTTTTGAAGAGCAGTGATACAGTCAGCAGTTTCTGTGAATCTTCATGACGCAGGTTGTGTAACGTCAGGGTTACATTCTGCAGGAGGTCGGCAGCCCAGGTGGCATGAGAGGGCCATTTCTCATTGAAATGCGTGTCCCTGCTGGGGACAGTAAATGACATCAGGTGCCTCCTGCCCAGGACAAACACGGCTGAGGAGGGACAGGCCGTAGTGGCTGGTAGAAGAGCTCTGAAGGATGGTATGGTGAAAGCAGAACCCCCAGGCTGCACTTGCTTTGGGTTCAACGTGGCATTATAGTTTCTGAGCTAATTCTCACAGCTCTTAAAAAACAGAAAAGAACACTTGGTTGCACTGGAAGGTTTCTTATCTCCTTTTAGCCCAGCAGATACTTTAAAGCCTTTCCTGTCTTACCTTAAGTCCCTTTGTGATTTCACCTCAAGGTACAGATTCTTTCTCTTGCCTGAGGTTCCTGTGCAAAGCCTCTCAATGTGATGGTTGGATGTTTTGAGGTTTCCCTTTTGTTCTCTGTACCCTACTCTTTCACATAAGTGCAATCTTGCAGATGCTTATAAATTACTTTGTAGACTTGAGAAGCTGTTTTGCCCATAGAGCCTTCTGATACCCGTATGTAATTCCCATCCCATTATGTGCATAAAAAAATTTAGAAGAGGGCTCCATCTGTTGATACAGCACCCAGCACTGAAGGACTGATCTTGCCTAGATCCTCTACAGCTTCCTTAGTAGTAGATTAAGTGGAGTTCCAGATGATGTTAAAGTTGCAGGTTTGGGGTTGTTTCTTTCATTCCATGTAGGTTATTCAGTGTCTGATTTAGAAATCAGACTATAATACTTTAATACTTATGTCTAAATGCTTATTGATCCCTCCCTTGTAATATAATCCCTTTCTTGTCTGCTGCTAGTACTTCTTTGTTAAAGTGAGTTGGGAAGTTACTTGCATTTGGAAGGGAGTATATAAAAACAAACTAACATCAACATGCGATTGCAAAATGTTGCAAGCTTTTTAAATGTTGGGTGCCTGCTTATTTTGGAGTGTTTGCTGGGCTAAATGTAATATGGATTTGTCTGTGATGTGTCATAGACTTATCAAAGTCAAATTACTCATTAAAATAATGCTGAATTGGAAATATAAAGCAGTAAACCAGCGGATAAATAAAAGGTTAGCAGAAAGGTAACTTGATATATGAAACCATAAAAGAGATTTCAGAATTAATGAGGGAGACAATATTTCTCCTGTAAAGACTTTAAGACTTGGTTGAAGTAGTGTAACAGCAACACATTATTTATTTCTTGTGTTGCCTTATTCTTAGGCCCGTGGGACCAGACAGGAAGGAATTAGAGAACCCTATATTACAATTTAATTGCTTGAAGAAAAAATATTATTTTTTATTGTTAACCATTAGCTGCTTCTAGTTTTATTAAAGTCATAATGTCCATGCTGTAGCACCAATGTTTGCAGCATGCAGTTGGGGCTGGGAAAATTGTTCAATTGCTATAAAATCAGCTTAATGTGGAAAAAGAAAAAAGAAAAAGAAAAGATGGAGAGCTGGAACCAGACCGGTGGCTGTTCAGCTGTTACAGATGTCTAAGAGCTGTGTTTTCTTCCATTTAGAGCTGTGAAGAAGTGTCCTGATCTTGCACTGAAGAAGTGTTCACATACACACCCACAGTTTTCATTGAGTTGAGCCACTGGGAGCAGCTTGTGCTCACAGTTTGTTGTTTCCTCGTCTTCATGTTGGCTTGGAATTTCTGTATAATGACCTGGGCTTGGTCACTAAAAGTGTTGGGGTGGGGTTTGTTTGTTTGTTTTTCTTGTTTTTGTTGTTGTTGTTGTTGGTTTTTTGTTTGCTTGTTTTCTTGGGTTTTTGGCCTTTTTTTTAAACCACCGGTTAAAATTGTGACTTTATTTGACATCCCTGTTTAATGTACACGTTTGGTTTTTAGACAGGTTTGGGGTTTATTTTCTTTTTTTGCAGAGACAGTGGACAATGTCTTCTGCTTTTCTAACTGTTGTTCATTTTTCAAAATCAAAATTCTCATGTGCCAGCTACACTGTGATGACTGTCCCCTACTGTGTTCTTGGCCTGTGGGAAAGGAAAGACAATATAACTTAGTTTGGCTCACCATGGCAAAAATATTTGGAGGAATGATCTCACACCTGCTTCAGGCTAAAAATGCTTCTTCCACGAGCAGCCAGCATGGCTCAGCTGTTGAGCTGTGGTGATCTGACCACATGGACAGATGAGCAACGCTGAGACACGTCTGTAATGCACAGAGCACGTTGGTAATGGCAGTACGGCAGTTCAGCCTTGCATGCATCCACATGGAAGGGTTCACAGATCCGTACAGTAATCCATTGCATTTTTACACAGACTCAGAACATTTGCTTTCCCTCTGAAGCAAGCCAGCAGATTTTTTTTCCTAGAATCTCTCAATCCTTGATCCTTTGCTTCAGTTCCCAAGAGCAACTTTGTATGATGCCAGGAACTGGGTCCTTTCACAGAGGTCTCCAGCTAGGAAGGGACCATAGTACTTCACCATCTGATTCCTCTTCAGAGTCATCTCTGAGGTGGACTTAGCTCTTCTGATGACTGGGAAGTGACAGACTTTCCCACCCACTGGTAACACACTTGCAGCAGTACCTGCGGAAGTGCTCTGCCTTCCTGTAAGTTCAGAAAGTGGTGGTGTCTTTCTTCCCTTTCCTTAAGTTCATCCCCGTTGAGTAGTATTTTTAACATCTGTGGTTAAACCACAGTGTGAAAGGAGCTGGCTGGGTTACTGAGGTGATGAAGCTGTTGCAGCTCAGTGCTGGGGACTGCTGATCTTACCTACAGCTAGCCTGGATTTTGTTTTGAACCAAGTGCATCTTCCAATCCAAGAGATTCTTGTGTATACTGAAATCCAAATCATTCCCTTGTTGTTACAAAGACAGAAACAAGACAGGAGACCCTCCCAAGAGGTTTCAGGGTCCTGTAGATCCCCAGGGCAGTTGTGATAAGCTGCTGTCTACTGCTCCAGCGGTGGCACAGGGCTGTAGTATGTATTCCTTCCTAGAGCTGGGGGTTTGTGGGCTTTGGCTCACGTTGGCAGCACTTTGTATATATGCAGGTCTCTTGAAAGCCTTGGAAATGTGCACTAGGGATGTGTGTGTATACATGGATGTATGTGAAACTCTCAGGCGCTTGCTTCTGAAAGAGCTGCCTCGGAAGCCTGTGAGCTGACTCTGAGTTGTTCAGGAAACATGATCTGCCTGATTTTGTGAAGGGCTGAAATTTGAAATGCATTGTGGCCAGTGTGACTGACTCTGGACTGTAGTTTTTTCTAAGACAGAGTTGGCTTGTTGATACCAGGGCCAGCTCTGCTTTTCTACGTTCTTGCAAACATTCAACAGGGAAGGTGCACTACTTCTGATGAATACATCCATTGTTTGCCATGGACCCTGGGCAGTAACTTTGGCCTTACTGGGAAAGATTCCCATTCTTTGATGCTCTGATTCTTCAGCCAACTCCGTTCTGTTTGATATAATTTTTAATCAAGTTTTCCTTTTAACTTGTAATGTAACAAGTCCCTAAATGTGTTACTATCCACCAAAGAGGGTTTCTTGGCAGGATTTCCAAACAAAAACAAAACAAAAAACCTCTATTCAGCCAAAATACTCTTTAACGGATGAAACAACAATTACTTGTGGCTTTGTGAAAACAGACTATATATTGTATATACTGTGGAGCAAGAGACCACGATGTGTGTAGTGATGATTTGAGGTATTGGGAAATTAAGTGATCCATCAGTATTGATGCTTGGTGCCAAGTATTAGTTCAATGCTCCAATTTCCTATGCAATTGAAAGTGGGAGTAGGCTTTCACGAAAGAGGGTCTAGTGGTTAATGCACTGAGCTGGGCCCTGGGAGGTCCGGCTTTAATTCCCAACTCTCTCCAGGCTTGCTGTTCAACTGCAAACACGTTACTTGAACTCTCGGTGCCTCAGTTCTCCTCTTTCCCTCCCTCACCCACTTCTTTTTGAAATTCCTTTGGGAGGAACTGTCTTTAAGCTTGTGTGTGCTATCTAAACAAAGGGTACTGCGTCTCAGTAGGGGCCTGGAGATACTTTGACTATAGAAAGATTTGTAAGTGTTCTGGCAAATACAAAACTGTCATGTACACACGCATGTCAGGCAGGCTGAGTTATGAATGCAGTAACAGGGGAAAAATTAGCAGGCAGAAATGGCAACTGTTACAACCGCATGTTTTCATTTGGATATCTTGATTATGTGAATATATGGAGCAGCTGCTCCCATCCTGGTCCCTAGCAGTACTGTTCCACTTTTGCACAAGTTAGGATGAAGACATACTTGCTTAAGAACAAAGTTGTCCTTTCTTCTGTACATTCTGAGGCATAACACAGGGAGAGGTAGCTAGAGAGAACTTTGAACTTGAGGGAGAGCAGTCCTGCACACAGGACTGCAGCTTGTCCTGGATGGACTTCCTAGGCCTCTTGGCTTCCATCACCTGTAAAAAGCAGGAAGTTATAGCTACCATGATACTTCCCTAGACTCTGCAGATTCATTGGTGTCTCTGGAGAACTCTGGAGATGGTGTTTGCCTTGAAGTCTGACATAATATTAGCAGTTGTGTTCAGTGGAAGTTGGGAGTTTGAATAATAAAGGCCTCTGGGTGGGTCAGTACTGAAGTGCATTTGCAGAAGTTACTTCAGCTGAGTTACTCGAGCCCAGGGCTCTGGCTCCTCAGCAAAGCCTGGAGCCTGGCAAGGAGCTCGCAGCGGCCCTGCCTGTTCTGCTTCCTGAAAGGTTTTGGTTTGAGGACAGTAGGGAACAGCTGTGTTGGCCTGACGGAAAGAGGATGAATGTCCTTCCTGCCACCTTACGTGCATTTAAAAGTAGAAAGTGTTCTGTAATCCTGTAATAGCTGTTTCTGAGGATCAGTCCTCTAACATTACCCAGTATGAGAGCACCAGTTCTGTGTCTATGCTAATTTTGGCTGTTGGAACAGATAAGGAGGCTTTTCCAATGAGTGTCTGATTTAACACTGCAGCCTAATAAAGACAAACCTCCTCTCTGAACATGAGTGACACAACAGATTAATTTCATTCAAACCAAGGGATTAGCTTTTGGAATCAAACTCTCATTTTGTCATGACTAAAATGGTGGCAATAACTACTTCCTTGCAAAGCAGTGTTTCACTCTCAGCCCATGGGAAGGCAGGATTGAGTGTCATGTTTTGTTTTCATTAGCAGCATGTTTTGTCATTGGACCTAGGCCTAAACAAGGCAGTGACAGGAGAGCTGTTTATGTGCAAGTAGGTTGGGCACGCGTTGCTGGCTGTGTGCATTCAGCAAGCTGCTTTTTAGAGAGAGATTTGGCTCCTGGGGTCTGGCCCAAGTGGCATGTCCTTGGATGACAGCTATTTAAGATCACACCAGCAGACACCTTTGGGGCTAAGGAGGTTAGGTCGCCTGTGTATGGTTCCTCCCACTACAGAAGAGAGAGAGTTTTGCTTTGTTTGGTTTGCAACAATGGGTAATAAGATCTCTCATTGCAACTCCTGTTTCTGGAGATGAGTAGCAAACAGTGACCATTCATGAAGATCATATGAAATTATTTAAAAAATAACCTGACAATCTTAAACCAGACCTGCTGTGTAAACAAATGATACTGTGGTGGAGTGAGCTTTGTTGACTTACCACAAGAAGAACCTTTCTGCCCTACTGATGGGCTTTTACTATAGATTACCAGCTCAATCCTTGTCTGTGAAATATAAAGAAATGTCCTGGTTAGACCCTCTGAATGTTTGTTCTCCCTGCTACCAGTCATGGTAGAGTTAAATGGAGTTTTTGCCACAGAAGGCATGAAATAGCTTAAAGAAGGAAAGGTATGGAAACCAGTATTTTTTTTCACTTCTACTCTTGATAATTACAGGCATTCCTAGATCTCATCTTTGTGTTTCATTCAGATGTGTAAGCAAGTAAACACAGAAGCGCAATTAAAAAGGAGTGTGACTCCAAGGTATCCTAGGACTCTAAAGGTAGAGTCTGTGGTGATTATAGAAGTTCTGCTTTTCTACAAGACTGTTGTATCAGCATCCACAGTAATGCATGCAACCTCCTACCTGTATTTTAAAATAATAACTTGCACAGAAATACTTTAAATTATTGCTGATGTACAGATTTAAAAGTGGGAATAGAAGAAATGGCTGTTTTGCAAAGTAAACATTTGCAAGATGTTTTTTTCAGATGCAGGCTCAGTATGTATAGTTTTTTTGCCAACAAATGTCTTTAAGATTTTAGAATAGAGTAGATTTACTTTTTTTTTAATCTCAATGGGAGTTATCTTGATTTCCAGCCAGTACGATCTGTCTGGTCCACAGACTCTTCCTGATGGACAAGAGTGCTACTGTTTGCTTATAGCTGTTGAAAGAAACGTAGAATTGGAAAAAATACTTAGTGATAGAACTTTCATCTGCTCTTGTTTGACACTGCAGTTAATGAATGTCTCATGTCTAGCCATCCAGAGGAGTGATATTTGAAAATCTAACCCAAATGCTGCGTAAAGTTTTTCACAATTAAGGCAAAAGCATTATCTCATTGAGGGCTGAATTTTCCCACCTGATGGCCAAATATGACAGAGGACTGTAGCCAGTTTGCTCATGTAAACACCTGAGTAGACTGCTCCCTCCCCAAGCATTCAGTCTTCATCCTCACCTGACACATGGACAGGTATGTGAATACAGTGACATGTTTTGTGCCTGGCCCTCAGTTTTGTCCTTGGAAAGCCCAGCTTTAAATCTGACCTTGTATGAGAGAGACTCAAATTGAAGCTTTTTGAATTGAAGATGCCTTTTAGGAGAGGAGCGGTCCACCTCCAAAAAGCCCAGATGGGTCAGGTGTCACAAACCAGATGATGTGAAGTTTCTCCATTGTACTATACTTGTGTAAAGCCAGCAGTATCCACATGGTTACACTCAGTGCACACTTTTTGGGTGGTTGGAAGCACCTGATCTGTACCTTGGGTAATGCCTGATTTAAACATGTTCCAAACTGCAGGTTATGGCACCAACTCAGTCTGCAGCTAGGGATGTATAGACTGGGGTTTTGGCAGGAACTGTCTTAACTTTTGTCTGCAATATATAATAAGTCTTTATAGTGTTTAAGACACATAAATCTGATCTCCCCCCAAGCTGTCTGTAGTTCATTTCCTCCAGGCTTGGGGGAAGGGGGAAATCCAGGTGAATGGAAGGACAATTTGAAGAAGAGAGAGATCCTGTGAAATCATTTGAGCATGAAATGTTGGATTTAAACAATGAAGTAGCTTCCTTTCCTATTCTATTTATCATTTTAATTGCTTAAAGCATATTTCGTAGAAATAGTCAAAATACAGACTCAGACATATTTATATTTTATGCATCCCTGCTGTTACGTTTTTTTGGATGTAAAATGGATCGACAAAACCCATGGAGATGTTTATACAGAAAACATAGTATAATGAAAGTCTTACTGTGAGTTTTGTGTTGATAGCATTTGTAATAAATCAGGAGAGTCAATTACTTTACTCTGCTATACATGCAGTAACTAATGTCACATTGCATGAAAACATTACTTATCTACTCACTGTAAAGATGCCAACTATCTTTGGATCAAACTGTGCTGAACTATGAAGTCAGACTTCTTACAAGGAAGGAACGCTTGCAAATCATACAAATATATGTTCTGGTGATAAAGCCAAAGGTTTCTGACAAACTATGAGGATTTTTCTTATTTGTTGTTTTCCGTACTGAGAGGGAGGAGGGAACGCAAATCAGTTCCTTAGGTTGTTAATGTTGAAGTAGTTCCTTGGGGACCCAGAGGGATCAAGCATTGTGTATCTTAAGCATTTACAGTTTGGCAAAGAGAGTCAAGGCATCAGTCTAGGGGGATGTCCTACAGGGACAGAAGTAGGGTACCTACGGGGTAGGTAATGGACACTCTTATTTCTAAAAGACTGGCCCTTTCTCAGGGTTTCCTCTGGCGTCAGGCTGAGCAGGGAATGAGGGACTCCAGACCAGTATTTTTGAACAAAAATACCTTGAAAGATGTTCTGGTCTTAGCTTCGAGTAGTCATTGTGGCTCTAAGAACAGTAATACATGGCCTGTAGAACAAGTTGAGCATTTCAGTGCAAAATTTAGGCTGTTGATAACTGCAGGTTTTGTAAGAATTGAAGCAATGTCCCTTTCATGGTATGTGTGAACGTTAAAGGCTTCAGCTCTAGAACCACCAGACGCACAAGTAACTTGAGGTTCTGGTGCCTTTAATCCTTTTGAAAAAGGGATTATGATCATAATTATAACCTAAGGAAATGCTGAGTTTGGGAGGGAAAATGGTCTCTCTCTGTAAGGGAGGGACTAGCTGCTTATGACTCAAGACAGTAGTTTGAGAGTCTGTTAATTCAGTGAGGACACTTTCCCAGTCCCATTTATCCACGGAATAAATAAGGTAAGGTGAAGAAATACTTGAAGCTGTTGTTTGAAGAAGGGAAGGCATGAGAAATCCAGGCCCTCTTCCTGTAAGGCTCTGGGATGAGGCAAGGCTGTCACCATGCCCCTGATAGGTGATCAGAGGAATGGCAGCTTTTTCATAAACAAGAAGCTGCTTGGGCCTGGTGATTGTTTTGAGGAAGAAGAGGAGCCTTGTTTTACAGATACATTTGTGGAATAGGTTATTCCTGAAAGCTGGAGGAAACGATGAAGCAACTGCTCCTAGGGCCACCTGAGCCTCTGAGGAGGCACATCAGCATTGCTTTGTGAGAACAAAAGGCTGTTTATAAAATGTGAGTAAGAGAGATGATGTGCAGGCCCCACAACATTCTAGTCAGACATATTTGCCCCAATTTCTTTATACGAGTTCTTCCAAAATATCTGTGAGCTCTAAGTCACCAGTTTTCCTCTCATTTTCAAAATCACACAACCCTGGAGAAATAAGTGTCTCAGCCTGGACTGCAGCGCAATTTTTAATGTGATAGTGTTAAACCTGCTCTTGCTTACAGCACTGACAGCTGGTAACACCAAAATTAGCAGTTGTGCTGTTCTGGACTCCAGCCTTGGCAGAGCCAGCCTAGGTACTGCTGAACGGACCACAAGGACCTTCCTGTGAGTTTACAGTTGGCTTGCAACAGAAGACTCTGAGTAACCAGGCAATTACAGCTGAAATCAGAATCAGCCACTTGAAGGCTTTTTTGTTTTTGCATTTCTGTTTTGTTTGGAGTTGTTATGTGAGTTTAAAGATCTTGAATCATTTTCTAAGCCTCTGCATTCAAATTGATTGAATACTGGGTGCTATAAAAACATTACTTCAGCACAGATACACTGAGACAACTCCCTTCTAATTTTCTGTAACTGCGTTTGGGCACTCCAGCAATCTTTGGTGAAAAGCCATTGGATACAAACAAGTTGTAACTTTTTTCCCAATTGGATGGTTGAAGGCATTTCATGTCTTTGTGTAAGAAAGTGGCCTTCTCTAGTAATATATCCAGGCTGTGCAGGGCTGTAAAAGGGTTCCTTGTTTACCCTAGCCAGGACTCCCTTAATTCAGTGCCAGAGGGGTATTAGGCTCTCCCATTTGAGCTCCTGTGCTGTAATGCAGGATCTTTCACTGCACCTTGTACATCTTCCCAAGTTTCATGTTTGCCAAGTTCTCAGAATGTGATTTCTCTTGCTAGATAGAGGACACAGAGGCAAGGTGATGTCTGCAACAAATCCTTGTTAATATGCTGCACCCCTTTTGGGAATTTCCAAAGAAGATAAACATGTTCAGAAATGTCTGTTTAGATAAAGGAAAATCCTAAGCAGTGAGTATTAATGACCTACAGTTCTTCCTTCTTGCAAAGATTGCCATTTTAACAGCACTCTTGCAGCGTTATCCATACCATTGGATGTCCCTTAGATCCATACACAACATTCTAATTATTGATGAGATTTCATCACAAGTATAGCAGGATCTGGCGAACTCTGTATGAATGTTCATGTTGTCATCCACATACTGCAGACATAAAACCACTAGCTGTCTTTTGGAGAAATCCATTGTTTCATCATGCATAATTGTACAGCACTTTCCAGAAATTTTCTCAGAAGCATCCCTTATGAGTTATAGAGCCATAATTTCCATTATCTCATGTTGAGTAACTGGATTTGTGAATTTGTCTTGAGTCATTTTCAGCTCCTTTGAAATACGAGGATCAGATTCCGTTTGCAAACAAGACAGTTAAGATTGATTTCAACTTTATTCTTTGCTAAAGGGTATATTTTCAGTTTCTTTAGTTTAGTGGTCTTGCAGTGCAAGCCTTTGTCAGGCAAGATAATATCTCCCACTTAGTGTTTTCATAAGGATCTTCCTGTTTTCTTTTTTCTTTAGAGAGCATTGAAAATTTAGCATTTCACCCACATGTTTGTGGTCTTCTGAACAGTATCAGCTGCTTTACAGTGATCTCAGATAGATTTTAAGATGGTTTTTTCTCCCAGCTGGAAAACATGGATGGCATAACAGCTTCATCTGTGCAGTTAGTCAAAGGTGCAGTTCTTTGGTGCAGGCTACAACAGCAGAAGCCGTGTGTGCTGTGACCACCTTGCAAACCAGAGAACTGTTAAAAATCCTCAAATTAGGGATATGAGCACACAGTCAAATAAAGGAATTACATTTTTCTTGATGAGCTGTAATTAGAGTCTGCTGGAGACGACATTGGATAGAACTTCAACCAGCAAAAGCTGAATCACATATTGCTGAAAGTTTGGGGTTTTTTCTCTCTCTCTCTCTCTCTCTTTTTTTTTTTTTTTTTTTTTTTTTTTTCCCCAGCAACCAGAAAGGTTAAATGATTTTCATTTTGGCATCTGGAACTTACACTGTAATTTTGTACTTGTTCAATCACTACTAGCACAGTGATGCAGCACAATAGTGGTTTGTTTATCCATTAGGTAATCCTGTCTGGAAAAATGAAAGTTTTATAGAACTACTGCAGCATTTGTAGAAGAAGAGCAATACCTTCCAACAGAAAACCAAAACATTTATAAGGGAAGCATGAAGGCCTTTAACTTCATGGGTGTGGGGTTTCAAGCTGCAGAAAGTCACTAAAAAGAGCATGGTCTCACCATTGGCTGGCTGGTCACTCCTCATGCAAAGGTAATTCTTGGAGCTTGGCGACAGAAGGGAAGAAATGGGCAGAGCAGAGGACGTTGGCCAGGCGTACAGCTCACAGTGGGTTATCCTTGGGAACACAGAGCACACAGAAAGCCATTTTTGAGAGGAGGAGGACAATAGTGTAGAAGAAATGGGAGACATGGACAGGTAAACTTCAGCCAGGCTTAAGTGGAAAGGCCATGTTTCATTGTTCTTCCGGTCAGGAAAAAAAGAGGCATCTAGACGTGGTTGCAGAAAAGGCCCATCCACTCACAAGGATTTTTCAAGAGTCCCTTGGCTCCACGGGAGAAGCAGCAGCAGAGACCATTGAAAACTTACTCATTTGAACTAAAGAAAACAGCAAAGTGCATATCCAAGGGACTGGTCTTGCTGACTGTCATTCATAGAGAAAATGGTTTATCAGCTCTTCTACTCAAGCTGTCTCTTCCCACTGCCTTCCTTCACCATTTCACATAGAAAGTGTCTGCACCCATGGCAAATCACATGCATCAAAAGAAACACGAGGACCTCTGCAGCGCTGCTCACTCAGACAGATCCTGAGTCCAGCTGTCAGAAAAATGCTTAGGCACCCAACATGCCTTTTGTAGAATTTAGGAGCTGATGCTAGAAGGCTTTGTTGGCTGACTGCTTAAATGTTCAGAGCTTGGAATTAGAGAAAAGCTAGGAAGAAATGTGCTTTTGGAGTGCTTTCAGTGCACTTTGACTCTCTTGAGGTGCTTAGTATCAATAGTGCAAGCTGCAGAATTCTTGCTCAGAACTGACTGTTCTATTGTAGGAACTTTTTCATGCCTTGAAATGGCACATGCTGATCCCAGATGTTAGAAATAATCAAAGCAATGTGACAACTAGAAAACTTAGTATCAAAAGGCACAATCTGATCTGCATTTTAAGTACCTTTTGAAAAATGCAGAATCAGAGAAAAAAAGTTCTAAAAAATTGAGTTATCTTTTCAAAGGTGTAGCTAAAAATGTAAAACTATAAAATTACAAATACTTAAAAGATTAATGAGAGATGGATTTGTTTTATGTAGTTAATTCAAAAAATAGAATATTTTAAATCTTATTAACTGTGTATTGGCTAAAACTGTTACCTTGATGACTGTGGAAAAATGCAGTCTGGGAACCAAAGGAAAAGAGCACATCCTTTGAGCAAAGGGCTTGTTCTCTGCTGACGTAACTCTGTCACGACTTCCATAACACCCATGGTCCTACAGTGATTGATTGTATGGACACATTGTTGAAGTTGAAAATAGACCCTGTTGATTGCAAAAAGTAATAGATTTTTCCCATCTGTACTTAACAGGATTATTTTCCAGCAGAAAATTTCAGCTCAGCTGTTTATTTTTGCATTCCATCATTCCATGATAAAGAGGCTTCAAATCTGTATTTGTGGAATATCTAGATAACACAGTGGTTTAGGCCTTTGTTTAAAAGGAAACTGTAAATATGTTCCTGTTCTTTTCCACTTTGAGGTGTATGGCTCAGAAATACGTTTTAAGAAAAACTCTGGAATCTGGGTTCAGAACTTTGTTTTTCTTGCTGTAATAAAGGCAAAGATAAACCTTACCTAAAATTGTTCAGATGCTTTCAGGCTTCTGGAGAGTTGATGTTGTGTCCTAGATTGATTGGAGGTGGATGCAGACCAAATCCTTCTGTTAAGTCTTCCACAACACCAAGTGATTGGTAATGCTTTACTTCAAGATGAAGGCTTGGGATCGTGGAAGTGTGGTTTAGAACTTGGTGTGACCTTGGTGTGAGTGGGTGATGAAATGGTCCATGGAATGGCTGTGCCTGTTCTGTGTATGTTACAGTGCAAAATGAGGTGGGGTCTGACTTACAGCCAGCACAGCCATTTAGCGCCACTGTGTTACAGTATTGCCCCCTGATCTGAAAGGTGAATTCGGGGATGTCTCTGGCAGTAAACATGGCTGCCCCTAACAATTACTTTGAATAATAATTTTAATCCAAATTGGTGAGGGGGATTTTTCCTGATTTTTGCGTACCAGTGCACAAGATTTGACTGCAGCTTTACTTGTTAGGAGGCAATGCCAAGCTAAGTAAGGGATGGTGGACCTGGATTTACTTGGGAAGGAAAGACAGTAGAAAACCTGGCTCTTAGCACCATGAGATGACATGGTTGGGACTGTGTCACACATACAGCTAGATCAGCCCTTGTAGATCAGCGTGAGAGCTTGATGTTTTGAAGGGCAGAGATGTTGTGAAATCATCACCTTCCCTACTGTTGAGAACAGTTTAGGAAGATTTCTCTAGGGGAAGAATTGGATACAATTTATTCTGATTTGAGGCAGGGTTGTATAGGTAACATCTTAGGAATCCTTCTAATCTCTCTTCCATGAGACAGATAAATTTCCTTCATGTTCCCTGATGTATAAACATGCATATTGGATTAAAGTTCAGTATTCTCTGTGTTAATGGAAGTGGCAGCAAGTGCTGAAGGAAGAGGAAAAGGAGTCAAGCATATAGTCAAACTTCCTGCCACTAATAGTGTGCAGCCTGGAGAGTTCTTGAATTAGTGCTCGTGTTTTATACACCTTCACCTGTCTTGCTACCACAGTTTTTTTTAGTCACTTTTTTGAACATACGCATTCACAGTATTCACAGTATCCTCTAATGTTTCATAGCTTAATTGTATTTTAGTTAAGTTCCCCACTAAAAGCTGACCCATTGTGATTATACAGAAACTGCCACGTGATGTCTGCATTTGGTGCCTCCTCTCCTTTGCACCTTACAAGAACGTGAGTGGAGTGGTCCATAATCCATGTATTCCTTAGTAGTATTTTACTGCTTGGATTGCACAACATTTAATGACATGTTAGGGAAGGAAATTTGTCATTTCTTGTCCTGAAGGAAACTTGTCACAGGATTGAACTCAGTTTGCTGGTATAAAACTCAAACTTGAGTTTTATAGCATGACCTTTAGGGTAGAATGAGATAATTTTAAGAGGGCATCATGCTCCAGGGAAGCTGAAATGGAATGAGAAGTGGGGGGGAATCATTAAAAACATGAGTCCTAAATTGTTTTTGCACTGTGTTAGGTTCAGATATTTGTCCTAACATCTGGTTTCTCTACCACTTTCATCTTAAATCTAAGCTGGATTTTCTTAGTAAACAAGCAGCAAATTCATCACTGTGAGCTTTCCAAAAAGCTTTACAAGTTATTTTAAAGATCTTTTTGGATCTTTTGTTTTTATTGCACAGTAAGCTTCCATTCATGACTAAAGATGCCTGCTTGAGGTGTCAACAACCATTCTTCTTTCCTGCATTTCAGCCATATTTTGTGAAACTGGACCCAAAAATCTATTAAATTAGATACGCCAATAGAAATTGATTTTGAAATGGAGAAAAAATAAATTATTCCTTCTGATATTCATACAGCTGTGAATACATCTTGATTCAATTTGTACCAAGCAGTGGGAAAACACTTTTTGAACAGTTTGAAAGTATTTAATAGTCCTGTGATGCACAGTTGATTTACAGTTGAGCTGTACTGAATTTCAGTGCCATGTGTCTGAAAGTTTGAAGGTATGATATGGAAAATTATTACCTTCCCTGTTATTCTGAGTAATTGCTCTCTAATGGACTCTTCCAGCTCTGAGACTGTTTTATTGCTTAAGGTAACTGCTAGCTGATGCCAGTTAATACAGCTGTGATTATTGACCAGCTCCTGGGAGGAATATTGTCTGTTCCCTGGGTGACAGGAGCCCTGTGTGCTCTATCCCCCATTAGCTTCCAAACAACTCAGAAAAAAAAAAAAAAAAAAACCCTTTTCCTTTAGGAGAGATAACTTAGGATAGCAGAAATAAAGGCCTTGTCAAAGTGATTTGGACCATTGATCCATCTAACTGAGAGTTCCATCTCAGCCTGCAGTGATCCTGGATGTCTCAGAGGAGGTGCTGCAGCACTGTCCTTACGGGGTGGTTTCTTTCTGCTGAAGTCTTGTTGACCATCATCTTGTGATACAAGGAGGTGAGAGTTAATTATTCTCTGCTTACCTTTATACCATTCATCGTGTAGCTTGGTCACCTCCTGTTGTCTCTGGGTTTGAGATAAAGTTCCAGATCTCTGTGGGATGTCCTCATCTGAGGTACATTCTCTGCCTTTGCTTATGTCTGATGTCCCCTTGTTTGTACAGTGTCCCTTTTTGGTGGAGTTTAACTGCAATCCTGAAAAAGGGCAGCCGTGGATACATGGAACAGAGTGTTTTTGAGTGCTCTTCCATTGAGTTTGTTGCATGAGGATGTGCCATCTGAGGTTCCATGGACTGAAACAGTCCATAATCCATAACCAAAAGGAGTAATTTTAGGTACTTGACAAAGGAATGGTTTGGGGGGCAAATCACAGTTTTTTCCTGGCTGGAAGTAGAGCCTGTTCACCAGCCACAGATGTTGGAAAATCATGGGTGCAACTCGTGGCAGTGGCAGAGTACATGGGGAAAATTGGGCCTTGGATGAACAAGTACTCATCTGAATAGGTTCTTCATTCAGTCAGGCATGCTTTTGTGTATTTATTCCATTCATACCTCATCCACCCTGATCCTTGTATTTTGTTTTAGTCTGAGTGAGGAACCAGATTGTTTTAGGTTGAAACTTCATGGGAAGAGAAAGGAAATATTTTAAATAATTGAGAAATAAGGTAGCTGCAGCTAAGGTATGAATTACTGAATATTGTATCAAGTGCTGAAAGAAAGTGGAATAAACTGAGGCTTCTAAAATCATACAAAAGCATCTGGAAGAGGAGCTTGATTTCTTCGTAAGGTGCTGAGCAGCACTGGAGGGCAGGTGGCAGTGAAAATTTGTGGAATCAGTAACAAGGTGAGCTCTAAAAATACGGTCATTATCTGTATTTTTTTGCATTTAAACAGTTTTCATCTTGGCAAAAAGTAATTCAAAGTATCTCCAACTGAGGCTTTTAGCTCCACTTGTTCCCTGTTGCTTTCCAGGGCATTCTGCCCAGGTAGAAAGAGCGGGGGCATCTCTGAGGCTTCCTAAAGTGCTGTTGGCTGTTTAGGTGTGCAGACGTGCTCAGGGAAGTGTTACAGGGTGCATGTGAGCTTGTCCCTCTCTGAGCATACCAGAGTTCTGTAAGTGAGTCTGTGTTCAGGTACTGGTGTGCAGGCACACTGGGGGCCACACAGGTGGCCTTTTGCTGAATAAATGAAAGAGGAGCCAGTAATTCTTCTATAGAGGTACATAACTGCCCAGGGGCCTTTGTTGTGGGTTATTCGTGTTCCATGCGTAAGACTTTGTCTCCTGGATAACTTAATCTGCACCAAGGGAATTCAGTGGCCTTCCTGAGGAGAGATATGAGTGATGTTCAGGTTGGGAGGCAAAGAAATGGGACTGCAGGGAGGGAGCTGCATCATGCCGAAGGACAAAAAGACAGAAGATGATGTTTTGAAACACATCTATAGACTGGTGCTGAGAACAGAGAGCAGTTTAGGGGGAGGGCGGGGCTGTCACTGAGTGATCCAAGCCATAGGAGACCTGTCTAGTTAACAGAGCAGTAAATCTGAGCTTTCCTGTGTATATTTATTTTCACATCACAATCTGTTTAAGCAAGAAAAGCACATTCTAATTGCACTCTAAACAAGCATTTCTCCTTCAGCATTTTACAGCTGTTTCTTGTACGCAGTGCCAAGCTGATCTTGGTGAGATGTTCTAGCACAGCATGGACATGAGCCCAGTGGGCAGATGTTTCTTCTGCTGCGTTTTCATTCACTGTTTCAAGGGGCAGTTGAGAGACTGTTTTATTCCTTCGTAAAGGTTTATAATTCATGAAGCCCATTACTGTGTACAGAGCTGCACATCTGGCATAAAGCACTCCGGTGGCCCAAAGAATGTGCTCAGCAAGAAATAAGATGCTTTTGTAGTAAATGCTGCAGTCTGACTGGAATTAAGTTCATTTAAGACTAAAGAGCAAAGATAATAGATAAGATAATGGCTGCTGGAAAGGTGATACCAGGAGCTGAGTTGAGTTACAGTACCTGTGACATCTCAGAGCAGCGTGAAACGCTTTGGGCTGTAAAGCTCCTGCGTGCAGTTATCAGATCATGTACACAGCGACCTAATGATTTGATCCGAGAGTTCTTCTAATGAGGACAGCGTGAGCAGCAGAGCAAGGGCCGTTCGTTCCCTGTGGCAGAACGTGGGTAGAAAACAAGCCTTTTATTCCTTTCTCTGGCGGTGGCTCCGGGACGCGTGGGGCCGGCCCGGCCACCACGGCTCGGCCACCACGGCACGGCCACCGCGGCTCGGCCACTACATCACGGCCACCGCGGCTCGGCCACCTCGGCACGGCCACCGCAGCTCGGCCACCACGGCAAGGCCACTACATCAGGGCGACCACGGCACGGCCANCAGGGCCACCACGGCTCGGCCACCTCGGCACGGCCACCTCGGCACGGCCACCACGGCAAGGCCACTACATCAGGGCCACCACGGCACGGCCACCGCGGTTCGGCCACCTCGGCACGGCCACCTCGGCACGGCCACCACGGCACGGCGCTGCTCTCGGGCTGCTGCGCTTCCCCGGCACAGCCTCCGCCCGAGAAATGTCACTGCCGGCAGCACCGCCGCACCGAAACGCACCCGGCTTCCACTCCTCGTCCCCATTCATGCGCTCAGCAGCAAAAGTCAGCTTCGCACAGAGCAAAATTCTTCCCGTTTCGGTGCCTGCTGCAAAACGTGCGTTTGAAAACTGTAGCCTGTGTTTATTAGTTTAAAACAAACGAACCAGTGATCGTAGAGATAAAAATATTCCAGTTGAATAATCAAATGTACCATAAAGTCCCTCTGGACTAAGACATCTTACTAGTGGCATCCCAGCTAAATTTAGACTTTCAAATTAAAACCATTTCTGCTGAGAGGCCAGATCTGTAGGCATGTTCTGCAGTTAGTGAAAAAACAAAGATACTTCCCAAAGGTTAATTCAGCCACCTAAGGTCTGAAGTTGTGGGTGTCTCTCTTGACTTTTGTAAAAGGCTCTGATGCTCCCAAATTAGACAGAATGAATGCAGGACTGAATTTAAGTGTAAAGTTTAGGGTAGGCTGTAGTGAATTGAGGCACAGATTTTGGTTAGCTTTCAAAGGAGGTGAAGCCAGGCTGGTACTATTTGGCACAAAAGGCTGGATAAAGAGTTTCTATGGACATGGAGAATCTCTATAAAGGCTGACAGTAAGTACACATTAATCAAAACGGCTTCAAAAATTATTTTTCTTAAATGGAACAGTACGAATCCTGCTGACTTTTAATGGACCTTTTATTCCAATTCCTTCTGAGATCCACTGCCCACAGTACACCACAGTCCCTGTATTTGTGAAATGTCCTCTTGATCAGTCAGTTACTGCAGAGTGTCTGGGAGAGAGAGCCTTGCTGACTTGGTAAGAACCTTTTCCAAGCAGGTGAATGACAGCTCAGGGGAGGGAGGAGTTAGATGTTAAATTTATCTTGGGAGGTGGCAGCATCTGGAGATTCACAGTCTAGCTGCAGTGTTGGTTATATTTAAGTTTTCAGCTCGTAACAGACATACAAGTCTGAAGTAAGTACTGCATGCTTCTCCTCACTTCTCTAGGAAGAATGGGGATTCTTGTCAGAACACGACAGGAGATCCCCAGTGGAAGCTTTCGAGTATTCATTAATAAAGAGCAAAAATGACACAGTTATTACAAAAGGTTTTCATCAAAATCATATCAGGGACATCATCCTCTGCCAGTTCCATTGGAGGAATTGTAAGAATCGAGCCCAGAGAAGACCAGAGGGGAAAGAAAACACACTGGAGTGTAGTCAGTCATAACTCCAATTTATGGATGTGAAAAAGCATCCCATTTGCTAAACAAAATATTTTCCTGCTTTGCTTATTTTCCAGTTCCCACACCAGTTACCTACTAATCTATTTCTTATATAAAATTGCAGGTGTAAAAATCTCTCTTCATTTGGTCTCAATAGCATGAACTGTATTTATTCTGTTTATTCATAAGTTAGAGTGAGAACAGAATGCGGCTGTTCCATTCTGTAACAATCAGTGTTCTTATTTCAGTCTAGTAAGTACTTACTTAGCTTTATTTAAATATTATCATTTTCTTCTCCTTCTCTGAAAAAATGGAGGAAAAAGAAGTTCTTTTGTAATTTTGACTCACAAATAAGGGCTTTGTAAAATTGGAATGTGCAATTAACATAAAACCAATTCTTCGGTATCTGAAATTGTGGGGGAAAAGGCAGAACTGATTCTTGATGCCTCTCTTGTGCAACCCAGCATTCCTTCAGAGTAGAAAGATTCCAGTATTAGTGGAAAGCGTTTTTGTAAGACATCTCAGCCCGTGCCAGCACGGCATGTAATGCACACCAAGCAGCCAGCTCATGAAGAAAAACATGTTTACAGAAACTGAAATGACTTCTTTGTTGTTTACTCGTGCAGAGGAGAATGGCGTCAGGAGTACTTCGAGAGAGAATCTTGCTTTTGAATTGCCACTGAACCAGCACCGCGGTGTGACCAGAATTTCCCTGACCTTGAGACCGTTCCGGGGGCTGCTGAGCAAATGCCCCATCAAAGAGTTGATGTGTGGCACAGAGAGGGGCATTGTCATCAAAGACACGGCTGTAGGCTTGACTTAACCCTGCCCTGTCACCCCGGGGAAAGTGGCTCAATCACAGCAAACCCTGCTTGTGACATCAGCCACCTCCACAGCACTTCCAGCCTCTGCCGTCTTTTTATGCTGATGGATCCAGCTCACCTGACCAGTTCAGTGCTCCAGCGTGTGACTGAGATCATCAGTAATGTGTGGAGGTTTAAATGCAACTGTGCTGCTTGTGCTGGTTCGTGCTGACCTTCGTACAGCACATTGTAGAAATCTTCCTCCCGGTTACAGGATTTTGGAATTCCTCTGGTTATTTCCTGTTCGCTTTTATCTACTCCCCTCTAGGGATCTGTAATTGTCTCTGGATTTTTTTACCTCTGAATTTTTTTACCTCTGATAGATATGCATCATCAGTACTTGTTAAAGGTGGAGTTTCTTTTGTTTAGTTTTGTTTTCCCTAAAGAGCAATTTGTAATTCATGCAGTGGATGTGTCTTTTGGCTCCAGGCTTGAGATCCTGGAGGTCCCACCCACTGTGGGCACAGGCACTGTTGCACCTCTGCTCACCTGGGTGTGGAAGGCGTTTTGAGTATTGTCCATGCAGTCAATTAAAGCAGGTATTTGTATCCTTCTTTTTCCAGTAATAGCTGAGTGTTTGCCAGGGTTCCCAGGATCCATGGGTGCAGACAGTACATGGGCAGGGGGCAGCTCAAGGCAGGAGAAGGAAAAAACCTGGCAAAATCAAAACCATGGAGTGTAGAGGGTGATTTTACCTTCACCTTTCCTGACAGAACAGCTGTCCAACAGGGCTTCCAGCTAGATGCTGAAGGAATTGTCACCATGAACAACAGTAGTGGAAATATTTGTGTTGTGAATGTCCAGCCAGCACAGCTCTGAGTAATTTGTGTGAAGAGCACTACAGAAGTATGCACCTTTTTCTTTCTTTTTTTCTTTTTTTTTCTTTTTCCTTTTTTTTTC
>VWZT01013067.1:84588-147086 GCA_013397055.1 Pachycephala philippinensis
TTTTTGGCTACAAAGAGCAGGGGATGGGGAGAGGGGTGATTCACCCACGAGTTAGACATCACTTACTGTAAGTGTGCTGCCCTCGAAGAGCTTACTCAGGCAATTCTGCAAACACAGCAGAGCTCTTGTGGGGCTTGTCATATGATTTTTAGGTCCTTATCCTTTCATTTTCTTTCTGCTCCTGGGTGGTACTCCTTGTCTTTGCTCCACTAGATTTTCTCTCATTTTAGCAATAGCATTCTCTGCTTTTTACAGCATCTTGTATTGCAGGCTCTACTGGTTCATTTTAAACTTTGCATTACCTTTGTGGCATGAAGTTACCACTGTTTGCAAGTGGGGAAACAGAGGCACTGAGTCCCCAGCCCCATTGTCCATTCTTGTTTGATGCCTCTATGCAGAAGTGTTGTATGATGTGCTCTGTCCTAAATTCTGCCAGAGAAGAGTTGTTTGACTAAGTGCTCCTTCTCCTGCTGTACTGCAGATTGACCACTGATTTCTCCATATGACCAAGGACTGTATTTTCTGGAGAAACTTCTCTGTCACGGAATAGATCTCCCTGATCAGGCTGTATTTTCCTGCTTTCTGTCCTTAATTTCATCCTGTGCACTTACACTTGCGCTTCCCTTTTTAAACAACATATAACAGTGTGTTCCATAGGATCATTACCGTCCACTTGCCTTCCTCCCTTCAAACACCTTTCTAGAATCCATCTCCCATTCTTTCTGCTCAGATTAATGAAACTTTGCTTTTCCAGACCAAATGTCAGTTTTTCACTTTCCAGGCCTTTCCTCTCCGTACTTACTGTTTCTCTGACTAGCTGGAGTGATCTCCTCCTTCTCCTGGTGTCTGCTCTGAGGGCAGGAGCTATTCTGGTGCTTTCTCTGCTTCAGCACTGGGAGGTGAGTGACTGGACAAGCATTGCCACATAGCTTGTGGCATAGTCTTGTGCTGCCCTCAGCATGGCCGGGAGACAGACTGGGACAAAGAAATTGCAGGGATAAGATAGCTGGGTGCACGGGAAACGTGGGGCTGAGTCACATGGGATCAGAAGTGTGACACAAATCAGTGTTGCAGCGGTAGCAACTGCTTCATCCTCAAAAGCTGATGGCTCTGTGGGAAGCAGATTGTCTATGACTCAGTTGGCTTTGCTGACTCCTGCACAAGTTTGAATGAAGCCCAGGCTGACCCCAGAGGTCTGCAGTGAGTTCATCCTCTTGATGCACACAGCTGGGAGATGTCTGACCCTGTCTCCAGCTGCAGTGCTGGCAGGAGTTAAGATTGCTACCCTATGCTCAGAGCTAAGCATGGGAGAAGGAGTCTTCCAAAGCTCACTGTGAAAGCGTGCTTCAAAGGAATAAATTAAAGGGTAATGGGGATCTCATAGATCTTCTTAGCTCTTAAAATTAATTATACTAATAATACCAAAGGATAGCTTTCCTGAGGTGTTTAATAGCCCTGAGAGGTTCTGACAGCCCCAGCTGCTGCTGCAGTGTGTTCCTTGGATATAGAGCAGCTACTGAGACTGACTGTGAGCAAGGCTCACACTCCACTCCTTTTCCTTTCCTCCACCTCTCCCCATTTCTCTTGTCTTTCTGTTTGATCATTGTGTACAAAATCAGTAGGTGTCTGTCCTGTTTCTGGCACTAAGGAGCCATGACTTCTGTGACTGCTGTTGGACACTGCTGCCAATGTGTCACATCTCTAGCGTGGCTCCTTCCCTTATGCCTCAAACTTCTGCTGATGGCATTGCTGTGAAACATAGCATGAAATGGATGTTGGACCAAAACATACAACAAATGAACACATGGGGTGGTGTTGAGCCAGTTAATGGGACTTAATATTTGGCAATATCATAGTTTGATGAAGTATTGAAGGTACTTCAATACTCGCCTGTATTGAAGGCATGCAGTTTAGTGTGGTTGTAAGGAAAATGCGTCTTGTCCAAGAAATCTGACATCAGATTTCCTTGAGGTTATGAGGTTAATGAATTGAGGTTTTCTTAAAAAAACCCTGAAACAATCAAAAACCATAAAACCCCCAACACACATTATGTGATACTGCTGAAACATTTGCTAAGCAGATAAAAGTGCTGGCTCGGAGTAGTTGACAGTAGCGAGTCCAGAGTAGGTGGATCCGGCGGGTTTGCATATGGAGTGGTCAGGCCTTTTAACACTTGAGGCTGGAGCTTCTAAACCGCTGCTGATAAAACTGTCTGCAGGATGTGAAGGTGGATCCAGTGCTGGATAATGACAAGAGCAGAGTAGCGTGACAGGTACATTGTAAGTCAATGGACAAGTTGAAACCCATTGAGAAAAGATTATTTTAGCACAGCTTGGTATTGGAAACTGCTGGGGCAAGGAGGAGGGACACCTTGTCCTGGAAGCCTGAACTCTTGAGGTGGTTCTGAGTTCTGGACAGCAGTGGCAGTACATACACTGAGGTGTTAGAGAGTTTTATGCTGCTCCCAGGAGAAAATTACAAGTTAGAGAAAGTGCATTAAAGAGGAAGAAACCTTCCGGGACCTGCGTGCTTTACCTTCTAGCTTATCAGAAAAGTTGAGTGACTTGATGACAATAAAACTGTACATTTAAGGATTCTTAATGCAGCAGAGAAAATGCATAGCAAAAACTGGAGGCTGGAAACTGAGTTCAAACAAATAAAATGTAAGAAAGTCATAAATTTTTAATAAGAGATATAAAGAATCCCTGGAATATGTGAAGGCTCTTGGCCTCCTGAAATCAAGACTGGATGCTTTTTTGGCAATTGTGTTCAGCTAGAGTGTGAGTTTACAGGATGAGAGTAACTGAGAGAAATTCAAGGTCAGACAATGGGATGCAGTAGGTTCAGCAGTCTTTTAAAAAAACAAAAGTCTTGAAAAATTGTATCACCTAAAACACAGGGTCAGGCACAGAGCCAGTTTTCTCTCGTGGATGCTAAAGGCAGATGTTAATCATATCACATTCCTGCTAACCTTCACCAGATTTTCTTTGTCATCCTTAAAAGGGTCTGATTTAGCTCAGTGGGAGGGTTTTCATTGGCTTCAGTGAAGATGAGTGAGTCAAAATAACATTACTTTTATTCCCAGATCAGTGCTCTGGTTCAGTAGTGTTCACTTCAGGTATCAAATGTGAGGAATTTGCTAACGCCTTTTTATACGGGCATCCCTTTTGATGTACTTTTACAGCATTGGAATGTATTTATTTGACAGATTATCTTTCCAAGAGCAAACACAGAAATTAGAATTTGGATATTGCATTTTCCAGTGTCATTTGGTAACAATTGCAATAAATTTGATGCATTTCTTCCCATATAAATTTACTGAAAGATCAGAATCAGACTTGTTTGTATTTTCATGATTGAGTCATAATTGCTTTCATGTCTTCACTGTTCTTTCCATGGATATCTCCTTGGACTTTTGAGTTTGAAGAATTATTTTGAAAAAGGAAATGCAGGGAGAAGGGGGAGGATTAAGGCAGAGAGAGAGAAAGCTTGTCTGCTAGGCAGATTGTTTTCCAGGCTCTCACAGCTGTATTAAAAAGTACCCAGAGACAAGTTAAAGAAGGGGTATTCCTATTCATAAAACCAGCATGGCTGGTGGTGCCTAACAACATCCTCAGGCAGCTCTTGCTTGAGCATTTCACCAGATTATTGTAGAACAGATTATCCACACTGTCTGTCTCCTCCTGCCCAGAGGAGAGGCTGCCAAATCCTCATCAGGGCCCAAATGCTGCCTTCACTATCTGTGTCCCAGTGACTGGGAGAGGAGATGGTATTTGATTTGAAAATAGGTTGTGCTTTTTGTGTGCTATTAGACAAATATCGTTTGCAGGCCTCAGCAAGGATCTCTGCTTCCCGTTGGATGTGTGTGCAGAATTCCCAGGAAAGCTGAGGGGTGTGCAGTGGGAGAGGCTGGGGAGGGCTTTGGGGTGGGTGCAGAGAGCGAAGGGGCTGCCAGGTTTCTGTCTCTTGCTGTGTGTACAGCACATTCTGTGGCCAGGACGCAGCCTCTGCCTGCCACGAGGGCCAGCAGGAAGGCTCTGCTGCCTGTCTTGTCCTAGCAGGAGCTGTGTTTGGGAATGGAGGGGAAGGAGCTGACTTCCTCTGGGTGGTGGGAAGAAAGCAGGGCTAGGGGCAGTGAGAGAAGCAGTACCTAATGGGATACCCATTTGTAGCCTCAAGCCTCATCCCTGCTCTCCTCAGAAAGGTCTTCCCGTATTTCCTGGTGTTGCTAAGCTGCTTGATAACATTTCTGTCTCTTGTTGGCTAACCAGAGTGCCCACAACTGGAGGGCGAGTAATTCATTTGTGTATTGACACAAACCATAATAATCCTGAAGATTTGCTAGAACTAAACAAAAACAACTGGTAACAGAAATGCAGTGTGTGAATGCTGCCCTTCAGAATTCCCTGGTCACCTGGATTTGAGGCAAAGCGAAAGGAAAGAAGATGGCTGTTCTGTTTCTTGTGATGCAGGTTGGTGGGATTTGTCTGATACCAGACCCAGCCTTTCCGTCCTCAGGTTGCTTCTTGAGTTTTACAGCAGACGCAAAGAGAAGTACACATTCCTGATGTGCCAGTGATTTCCAGATTTAGTCCAGCCACCAGCATGCAGTCAGTCCCTTTGGCGTGGAAGCTGCTTCATCTTCCTCCTCATCTGAGTTTGAAGCATCACTGTAATTTGTCCAGCCTCCATTTACAGGTTGCCATGTGTGTAGCACCTTTTTTTTTTTTAAGGACACAAAAGGATTAAGTTAGCTGTTAAATCACAAAAAAGACTGACAACTTGTGTTGTTGAAAAAATTAAATTATGATAGTACAACTAATATTTCTCAAGTCTAGTTTTTTGATACAGTGACAAAAATTTTGAGTCAATCTTTTTAATTACACTTAACAAATCAGTGCAAAGCGGGATCTAGTACAAAATTAAACAAGCTACAGTCTTACGGACAACCTAGAAATGCATTCCTCAGTGTCAGAGCCATCCACTGGTTCCTCCAACCTATTTTTCAACCACATAAGATTTAATTGTTGCAAATGGAATACTTGTTCTACAGAAGTCCAATAAATCTGCAGTCTGTCTTCCCAGTAATCAATCACAGATTGTGAATTGCATGAGGAAAAATCTATAAGATATGTTCTTCATGTCTAGTACGTTGGGTTATTTTCATGTCTTGTGGTTTGAATTTGGCCACTGTCATTTTAGAGGAATTTCCTGCCATCTGCGTTCAATTGAATTTTCTCACAGATTTGGGCTTGCTTGTAAATACTGGGATCTGGCAAAAGGAGTATCTTTGTTCTTCAGGGGCATATTCAAAAACCGTTAACATGGTGTTGGCAATGTGCTGGGTTAGGGAAGATCCAGGAGATAAAAAAGGTATAAACTCCCCCCTGTCCCTAACAGCTGATGATTTATCTGTGAAGGAAAAAGAACGACGAGTGCATGAGTGTGTGGTAGAGTTTTATCTCAAGCTATCATGGTATTTCATATTTTGCTTATTATTAGGGTGTTGGTCTGACTGTCTGCTTGTGACCACGTACACAAGCAGCAGGCTGAGAGTAGCCAAAATATTACAGCAAATTCCTGGGGGATCTCATTGCACAGTCCCAAACAGATCGGGAGTTGGTTTACCACCAGCTCTAATTTGTGTTTTGGCTGCTGATTTTGCATTGAGTTAATATCCAAACAGTGACATTGGCATATGTAGATTCTTAGAAATCACATGTACCTTGGGGCAAAAGGGCTACTCTCTCTTCAGTTTAACATATCAGCTGCAGTGTTACAAAATTCAAGGTAATCTCATCATCGTAATTGAAAGCTGGAGAGAGCCCTCTGCATTCCTTCCTGAGAGAGTGTGTATAATCAAATAAAAAAAGAAAATCCAAGCATTGAGGATCAAGTTTAAACCAACAAAATCAAAACAATTCAGAATGGAGTTTATTGCCGTCTTGAGCTTAACCTCACAATGAGAAATAGCAGATAAAATGGATTTACATGTGTACTCAACTTGTTACTCTCTAGAGATGGAAGAGATGTCCCAACTCAGAAAGAACCTGTTTCAATTTATCTCATTTTGCATATTTCAATTTGTCAGACTTTGTGTTGTTTGGGCATAAATCAAGGGCAGTTCCAGCCTTGCTGTGAAAACGATGGCAAGGGCTTCTAGATTTATCATGTCTCTGGTTGTTTAACAGCTTATTCCGTTTGTAGCTTGAAAGATGTGTTTTCTGACTGCCAGTTTCTCAAACTAACTGTGGTCTTTAAGAACGGGTTACTTCACCCTGTATGTCACTGGGCCAAGATTAGATCTTTCCCAGCTCTTTTAAACTTGAATTGTGCATTTAAATATGCACAACTGCCTGGAGTTCAGCACAGTGATCTGTTGATAATGCAGCAGAGAGAATCCTGCTTCTGCTCCCGTGGTTCTGCAGGAAGGGGAGAAACAAGTGTTTTGGCCAGCAATGTCCTTGGAGTCTCTCAGTGTTGTTCAGTATTTTGTTTCTGTAGCAAGCATTTTCCAAATTCTGTCAGTACCTGACAGCAATCCTGTCTAAGATGTTAAACAACAGCTTAGCCCAGGCAGCCAGAGGGTGTCATTTTTGCATAATTTATTTTTTAGAAGAACTGCAGCATGAGAATCAATGAGTTGTTTTCAGTATTGCATTTTCCACAGTCTGGAAATAGTCAGTGCCTGTGAGGCACCAACTTGCTCCTGGCAATAGCCTCGGACACACTCGAAACTCGCAGGCTTTGTCCCTGCAGCCTCTGCTCTGCCCAGGGATGCTGAGAGCTGGGGGAAGCAAAGCAATTCACTCTTACTGGCACGAGCAGCTGCACTTGTATTTATGTCTCTGGCTGCTCTCAGGACAGGCAGCTTTACCAGCAAGGAGCAGCGTTTGCCCCGGTTACACAGGAAGATTGCTGCTTCACATGAATCCCCAGGAATATTTGCACTCCTGCTCCAGGCAGGCTGGCAGGGAGTAAATGGGCATAGTTCAGCTGGAGCAGGGTGATGCTGTGTGGTTCTGCCTTTTGGGGTGCCATTGTGTCACCCTGGCTGGCATGGACCTGTTCACTGCCTGGGAGGAACCTCTCACGTGGAATATTCCTCCACAGTTCACATATATCTCGGTTATCTTTCCAAAGATTCCAAATCTTAGCAATATTTTGCAGGGATTATCTAGTTCTTGCTGGGCATACTTTTCTTTCCTCTTTCCCTGTTTCCTTATTTTTTTATATTAGTCTTCCTATCATAACATTGGTATAGATATTAGTCATTTTTGAGGGTATTTCCAATGATGTAACTGTATTTTAATTAACTTCTAATACATCAGGCAGCACTATTCTGGCTTCCCTGAGGAGCTGAGGCTCTTTCTTTATGAATAAATAGATGTTTATTCACTACTTCTATTTTTAATATGTCATGACTATATTAGCAAAGATTACCTATTTGATCTTGACAGCAAAGCCCACGATAAACATCTGGAAACACACCTTCCAGCTTCAAGCCATGACTCTGAGAGAGAGAGGCTCCTTTATTTAAGTAAAGTTTCCAAGATTCTCTGGATCACCAGTTTAATTTGCTTGTTTACCAAACAAAGGGTTGCATTTTACACAAGCCAAATGAGCCTGGCACTGCAAATAAAAAACAGATTACATTCGTTGCCATTAGTCACTCAAACTTAAAGGGCAGCTCCTCCCTGAAAAGCAGCTCTAAAAATGGCATTGAAGATTTCCATGGGTTTTGTCCCTTACTATTTCCAAAGCATAAACAACACTAAAGCAGTACTTCCATTTCCATGTGTCAGTCTTGCACAAATTAATTTTGTCAACTGACCTTCTACTAAGAAAGTGTTTCACATTTGACAAGCCTGTCTCCTGTTCACTTACACAGTCCACTCTGCACATTTTGCCCCGATTATACTGAGGCAAATCTGGGTTCTGTTGTAGTCAAGAAGAGCTGAAACCCCTTATTTCTTAGTGGTTTTTTTGGTTTGGTTTGGTTTTTTGTTGTTGTCGTTGTTTGGTTTTTTGGTTTGTTTTTTTCTTGGTTTTTTTTTTTTTTTTTTTGAGTGGATAAATGATGGGATAAATCTTCAGCATTTTCTTCCAGTGATTAGATCACATCATGTCCTGAATAAATCCTGTTGTTTGCTCCAATGTTCCTCTGCTTTGGGTATAATATTTCTTGCTTTGTCTTCAGGAAAGTTGATAATTTGCTTTGTCCCTGATCATTTGTCACTTTATCACTTTATCCTGTTATCCTCTTGTTCCCTCTGTTCTGCCTTCACACATTATGTTACTTTCTTGTCTCAAACAACTATCTCCATTCCTTCTCCTGTATTTCCCAAACACATGCCAGGCCCTCACTGAGTTCATCTGCATGATACTCTTCATCTAAGGCTCTACTGGAGACCAATAAAACCTATAGGGAATTGGCTGACAAAGCCAATTGTTACTGTTATTTCATAAGAAAACACGCTTGCATTTTCTTTCTCTTTCTCTGAATAGCTAAATGATCCTAACAATAGTTCTCTTGTTCTTTCTCCTTTATTTGCTTCTCCCTGCCATTTTGTATCATGAAGTTAAACTCTTGATATGTCTTGTGTGCTGAAGGGCATCTCTCAGGTTTGCCATGTGTGGTTATTGCAGAAAAAAGAGCATCACTTAAAATTCTGTATGATTTTGATAAGAACAGGATGCTTACACTGTGGGTAGTGAAAAATTCATAGTGGTCTTACTGATCCAGTCTGGCTTTCAAATGCTTGGGTTTTGTTGTAATTTGGTAAGTAAATCATTGTTGGGAAGCTTCCCTGGATACACTAATTCAGTTTTATTTGGATCCTGAGCTGTATCTCGGTAAGAACGTAGACAATCTGTGCTGAAACATTGTGTGACTGTGCATATATATGACTCTTGGGGATTCTCCAGGCTGAAGTTTCTGGTGTCAAGGTGCCCCAGCAAGCTGGAGCAAAATAACCTGAAGCCTTGCCTTAATCTCCCACCGTACACCTGAGAATTGCAGGTGTTGATGTCACCATGAAAACTCATGAGCTTCTGATGAAATCAGACGAGCTGAGTACAATTTTGCGGTTACCCAAATGTTGCATTTGCTCAAGCCAATTGGATTAAAACCATATCCTGCTGCTTTTAATATGACTACATAGAGAAGCTACTGTGTTGTCATTAAAGATATTCATGTGGCTTAGTAGTCTGAGCTTCGAAATACATCATTGGAGATTGCTGTGCTGAAAACTCTGTTAGATAAAGCCAGGAATAAAAACTAACATCCCTATTAGAGGTTTCCAGAGATCTTCACCAAAGGGTTCTGTTAAAGGTGGCATAAATCTGCATGCTTGAACGGTGTTTACCCAGCTGAGATTTTGACACGGATGGCACTGATCATTGGAAAGAACATTAGCATGGCACTTACCTATCATTTTATAGAGGCCAAATGCTGAAGTGCAAGCAGCTGAGTAATTTAAACCATTGTGGACTATACACAACCCAGACAGTAAACAGGTAATTAGATAGAGCAACTTAGCAATGAAGCTGTAGAATAAAACATTCCACCTAAAAGATTTGATACATTTTTCTTAGTTTTCAAAGACATGCATAATTATCATCCTGGTACAACAGTCTCAGTTTAAGTCAGAATTTGTATCTGGAGTTAGTATGCAGCTCTGAGAGATAGAGGAGCCATGGGAAGCACCATCTGAGAGAGTGAAAAGCTCCACGGTAGGGTATCTGCGAGCGGTGCAGGGATCTCTGACTCCAGCCATGTTATTATTACTTTTTATGATGTGTGACGTGTGCTGTGACAGATTAGAAATACGTTGTTGGAAGCTCAGAGAGGCATAGATACATGAAGTTTTATGAAAGTGTTTTAAAAACTAGTGACATTTCCTAATTATATGCATTAATTTTTTCTAATATTTTTTCCTGATGCTTTGGTTTGTGGTTCTTGATAAAGAATTGGCTTTATTTAAACTGAAGCTCTGTTCTCAAACCGTCAACTTTCATGTGAGTTGGATGCACAACGCATCATTTGTGGCCTCACACAGTCACTGTGGGGATGTGCAGGAATAATGTTATCACACATCTTGCTTGGTAAGTAGGAAAACTAAAGAGGTGGTTGAGGATAAAAAGAGAGTCTGTATTCACAGAAAAAAATTACACCTTCAAGCCAGCACCTTTGCTCTTGGAAAGTTGAGAAACTCGGGGAAAGAACAGTTAAAATTCTTGGTTAGGTTTGTGTTGTAAGCTCACAACAGGCTGCAGAAAGCGTGGGGCTGTCAGGTTGTTCTCAGCTCAGGACAAAAGCTCAGTTGCCCTGAAACCAGCAAAGGGAGCTGAAGTCAAGGCAAACCCAGTACAGACTCTCAGAAATCATTCTTTGGCTAAAAGTTTGCTCTGGACTAATCCCCAAAGTGATGCTGATACTGCCAAGAGACTAGAGGGCTGTGGCTGTTCCTCCTCAGCTATTAGTATTAAATCAGTGTGACTGTGGGAGAGATCAAATTGCATCTGCTGGGAGAAAACCCTCTGGCTCACCCTGCCTTTGTGCCTGCTGGAAGATGTGGTAGGGCTGCAGTATTTGGGTAGTGAACGTTGCTGTGCCGTCTTCACTTGGAGCTCTTCCCATGTAGAACTCCTTGGGAAGGATGTGGTTAACAGTGTGTTTGTTTAAGAGGTAAGGGGGGAG
Organism: Pachycephala philippinensis; assembly: GCA_013397055.1. NCBI lineage: Eukaryota > Metazoa > Chordata > Aves > Passeriformes > Pachycephala > Pachycephala philippinensis. The sequence continues at coordinate 95,291 of VWZT01013067.1, forward strand.
GGAAATTATTATCAGGTAAAAATGTATGTGTCTGTTTGTATGTATAAATTCCCAAAGCATTCACAGCCAGCTACTTAATAGTTTTCATTGAATTAATTTTAAAACGTGAACCTTGTTTCCTTTATTTAATAGAACAAAACGGCTTCCATATTCTTGCCTGTAACTAGCAGGGTTTATATAACATTCTGCAAACAAAGTAAGCATTAAAGTCCCTTTTGTCCATCTGTGGAATGAATAATTTTGTGCAAAGTATTTATTATAGGCACACGATACACTTAACTTTTTACTGTAGTGGTGACAGATCCAGCACAGAACTGGATTGTTAAGTAGCAAGCACACCACACTTCTATACTGTATAAAAATTTACTGACCTTTCTAAAGGCTCCTGGGTTCAAAGGAAAATGTTAGCTCACTTGGCTAACTTTTGGGTGCTACTTAAAATGATTCTGGATGTTGGAAGTAGCGCACAAGAGGCTGTGATGAGTTTCAGCTAGAATTGCACAACTTCACGAAGGTGAAGGGAAAACTTTGGGTCGGGTACATGTGGGCACTGGCCACTCGCCCACTCCCTGGGACTGCACTAGGCAGTGGCTGGGTACCCCTGGCTTAGATACCAAAATGTCCTTGGGAACCACGTCAGTAAGACTTTAAGATTTCCATGTTACTTGGCAGAAGTTGGGACTAACCCAGAGGTGACGTGTCTAAAGTACCTCCCACTAACGTAGTTGCTTTTAGGATGATTTACAATAAGTTCTGTAATGTACTAATGTACACACACACCAGTCCTGTTTGCTGTAAGTGAAGCAGTCCCTTCCCTTCTGGGAGTTGCACTCTTGTACATGGCAGTTAATTGCTCCCAGAGTCGCACCATTCCCCCTCTGGGATTCAGTTCGTGTTTAACATTCAGCTGTCTTGTCAGAACCCAGACTTTGGGCAAAACATCCTTCACTTGGGTCTGTGTGCAGAGAGCCAAATTCAGGCAGGGCATGAGGAGACGAGATCTATGGATCAGCCACAGGCACAGAGAAGCACACACCAGGCTGGAGGGAGTCCCAAGTGGGGATGGCACACGGGCCCAGGGCTCTTGGAGGTGACCTAAGTCACACCACCATAGATTTCCTGTAACCTTGGTTATGCTCACCTCTGGATTTGGTCCATGGGCTCTGCAGAATGTCTTGGACGTGGCAGTAAGGGCAGCTGGTTTAGTTTGTCTGCCATTGTAGTGGTATTACTGGTTGGAGGAAAAAAAAGAGACAACTTTTATGAAAATATATTTCCAGTGTTTTCTGGCAGACAAAGCAACAGATTCCTTTCTGTTGATCCCTTCCAATCTGCTGCCCTCACCCTTTGGAATTAGCTGCCTGCCATGCCTTTAGAGCCAGTTGCAGGGCCAGTCTTGTCTCCAGCAAAGCCTCTCCCTCATTTATTTGAATTTCCCAGGGATGAGCATTCAAGGACAGCATCTCAGCTGTACCCTGAATATCTGCCTTTCTCCATTTATCTGGTCCATTTTCCCAGTGCTGTTTTCTTTGATTGCTTGAATTGTATTTGCAGTCAGTGATAATGAATTCATGCCCCAAACCCATTGTACATCATGTCCTTTATTGTCTTGATAGGGCTGTTGCTGTTTGGTGTCTGTTCTGCCCTCTGAAGTGAGGTTGTTTGTCACTGACATTTCATCTGTGAGGGAAATGTCTTCAGCTTCTGTGCTGGTATATTCTGAGTTTTATGCTAGAAAAGTTCTTCAGGTTTTGCTGTGGTTGGGTTATGTCTGATGTGTAGACTGGCACGTGAAGGGATGAAGAATGTGTCCCCTTTTCCAGCTGTAGCACTATCCTTAAGGCTCGTGGTGGGCTGTCCGTGCAGCTGTTCTGGAAAGAAACTTTCTGGACACAGAGCTTGTGGAGCAACTCTCAGAATAAACATTAAATTCCTCCATGTATTTTTGAAATACAGCTGATAATCAGAGTGGGGGTACTCATATGATAGAGGATAGATGTTGTCATTTATATGCAACTGCATTCTCTCATAGGTTTTTTCCCTCAGGCTTATGGTTAGTGAAAAAAGATCCCTGGATCTCTTTCTCACTGTTCAGCAGGAACGCTGCATTCCCTTTCAAGCTTTGCTTCATGTAGCATTCCTCTGTCATCACTGTGTTTATAATGCTGCTTTCAGGAGAGATTTGCTCTTGTGCTTGCCCAAATCCCAGAGCGATCTGTAAGAAAGCTACAAAACCAGAGGACCACTGAGTTCCTGTACTCTCTTTGTGGATCAGGAATGTGGAGGAGAAGACATTCCTAAACGCAGAGCTCTTCATTAGGTTCTGTTGCTCCCAGTTCTTTGAGCCTGTGTAGGTGCTGGTTGAGGTAATGCAGCAGAGGACAGCTACTTCCCAGCACGTGCCATTTGTCAGATCCTTGAAATCTCGTGCTCAGTCTTGGGAGTAGGTTGGAAATAACAGCTCTTTTGGTATGCCTTTTCCAAAATGTCCTCAGAGTTACACCCTGCAAGGTTAGAGGCATGGACAAACACAAGGAGGGAGGAGCAGTGGGAATGTTTCATTTTATTGTGAGTTTGGAAAAATGTCTTTGGTATGTAGTTGGAATACGTTGTTGTAATCAAGAACAATAAACATAATAGCTGAGAATACATAGAAGTATTTCAGGATGTTAAGGAGTGACCAAAAAAAAAAGATTTGTCCTGTAAAAGCCCATTTTTTCTGCTGGATAATGATGTAAACCCTGTTTATTTCCAAGCAGGCAATTTGCACATCTGTTCTGATGTTACTGTCCAGGTTTGTTTGCTATTATTCTTTGATGGGAACACCTAAATTGTTTACAGTTCACAGCAAGACCTATTTAGTTGGGTCAGTTGGTTTCTTCATGCATGTAAGACATTCAGGGAGTTGTTTGATACGCAGATGGGAGGAATCTGATGAAAAACTGTAGAAGTCGTGAAGGTGATTTTTACTTCTGCTGAGTCTTGCACCTGACCCAGCATTCGCTATAGTTTTAAATTTAACGCTCGTGTCAAGGAGAAACTTGAAAATAAATCATGTTTTATAGTCTTGATAATGTGGTGTCTGTTCCAGCTGATACTTTATTTCTTCAGTCCTTTGATTCTTTCCATATGAAGGCAGCAAATACTTCCATCAGGTTGATACGGCTTTTTCTGCCCTTAGAAGTTGGATACCTTTAAAATGGCTCGAGCAACTGCATCTCAAAAATTTGCATAAATAAATCAACTGTGTACTGTGGCTTTTGTGATGTTCAGTGTCTTTATTATTTGATGATTAAACGTAATGCAATTTACTAATGAAGAGATGTATTTTGAAGAGCAAAGGTCGGGGCCAGATTTGAAGACTTCCATTGCCTGAAATGTCTAAAGTAATTTTAATCAGGGAATTTACTTGCCATCATCAAAGCACTTTTCCTTTCATGATTTGAAGAAGTCTTGCTGCTGATGTTTATAATTATGGAACACCACCATCAAACCCTTTGCTCATCAAACTTCATTACAATGATTTATTTGACATGCAGTAATACTTGTAATGCAGAACAGAAACAGAGCTATTGATTTACCAGCAAATTCATTAAAATTGTGTAAGTATTATTGCCAATAGATACACAAGGAACATAAATTATTTTATTCTGTTTTTTGAATTACAGAGGGTCTGTCAAGGAGTTCCATATAAAGCAGGGCAGAATGCGGATATTTCTGTACATTAGCAGACTCTGCTGGAATAGCTTTTCATATTTAGAGATCTCATACTGTCACATTTTGCTTACAAAAGTATTTTGGTTGGTGCAGTCCTGTCTTGCAAGGAGACATGTTTTATGACCTGTAATGAAGGCAGGAGTATGGTGAGTGAGATATCAAGACTGTTTTTTAGGTACTAAATAGATTACATAATGGGGAGGGAAGATGGTTTGCATTTTTCTGCATCACAAGTTTCAGGTTCATCCAGAAGCTACCATGTGTTTAATATATTTTGCTGATATCAAGAACTCCTTAAACTTGTTTTTATTTATATTAAAATTATTCCAGAAGTGCAGAGCAGGGCATTTGCTTGTGTTCTATCTCCAGGCTATTCTTTTGTGCTGCTTCTCTTAGATTTTGTAGGATGTTCTACAGCACCTGCTCCAGTGGAGCTGCAGGATTGATCAGTATCTGCCACAAGCTGGCGGGGTGACTTTGCTGTTGTCCTTAGTAAGTGCTGTGAATTGTTGATACTGTGCAGGAAGGAAAGCACCATCCTATTACAGCAGTGATGGAATTCTCTGGAGGAATGTGGAGACTGAGTTGGGCTCTGGAGTGAGTTTGGATCTGTGTGGGATTTACTCATGGAAGGTTGGATATTGGAAGGAACTCCTGGTGCACTTAAACTGCGCTGAGTTCACGGGCACATTTTGTTCTGTGTTTTACTGCTTTCCCTGGAGGGTTTGGATTTTTTTTTTCCCTTTGCCCTTTTCTGTAGGCAGTTCCATTTTGTGCTTATCAAGGCTCTGCCAGATGCCACTGTGAACAGTGTGCTTCTTTCCCCAGTACACAGCACCTACTCCACTGTTGTTTGGTTTCCTTGCCTAGCCTCAGGCAGGATTTGTTTTTTTAATTACAAAGTTAATTTTTTTTTTGGACACAATTCAAACAGCTAACAGTAATGCTCATATATCCCTTAATGCCTATGACAGGTTTTCCATGTAAACAAAAATTGCATCTGTCCTCAGGGACTAACTTCTATGAGTGTATATCATGAAACGTTGCCTATTTTTATAAGGTATGTAAATGAAAATGGAAAATACTGAGAGGCTGTCCTGGAATGTGAAGAGCTTATATTTCTGTCTGAACTTGGGTAAGCAAACCTGTCCTTGCTTTTAAAAATGGTTGTTTTATTTGATTCAGGGCTTCGGTTTTGGCTGATTGGTAGTGTATGACCCTTCACGTCAGTCTGGATCTAATGGAGATTCGAGTGAAATAATAGAATTGAGCGGTCAGGAGCCACATGAGACTGCACAAGCAGATAGGAAATGAAAGCTGAGTTACTCATTGGCCCTAAAATTGAGTGGTTCTGCAAAAGGAACTGGAGTCCGTGCTGGAGTGCAGGGAATTTCGGTGGTTTGCATGAGCTGAGGACCTGCCCCATGATCTCCCAGCAGCAGGATTTGACTGTGCTGTGCTGCGTGTCTGTAGATGGAGGACAAGTTGGGCACCAGCAGAACTCCTGGGGATCTGTGTTCTGATCAGCTGGATCCACAGAACCACCCTGGGTAGGTCAGGCAGTCTCACACAGCACAGCATGAGAATGGCACGACAGACAGTATTTCCTTCCCAAGATTCTTTCTGAACTTTACAGGTTTTCCAAGAATATCCATTCCATGTGTACAGTCATTGCTCCTGAGGTGCATAAATGTCTCTGCTTCTACTAGGAGACAAATTACTATTGTGTTGATGTTTCGGCTCTTTTAAAGAGTCCGTGGATAGGAGCAGATGTGTTCATGGAGGCACTGGGCCTCAGGGCTTTGGCATCAGGATAAATTACTAGAGAGTAACAAATCACCTCATGTCAGCTGCTCACTTGTGAGTAACCACATGCACAGTCTTCCCCTGCAGCACCTCCGTGTCAGTGAAAGGTACTTCAGCACTCTTTCCTGAAAGGAAAGCTACCTTAAATTTGGTTGCACTGACTTCGGGGGAGTACCTGTACCAGACACTATGAAGGGGTTGATCAGTAGAAACTTGCCACCTTGCAGTGTGGCAGAATTCCAGATCTTTTGAGATTCCTTTTACTTTAAATATGGTATTTTTTTTTCCTAGTCCAAAAAGAAATCGAAACCAGTTTTATCTTCTTCATCAGTTTCTGATTTCAGAGCATGTTGGTATTTCCCTGTTACTTTCTTCGGAAGTTCAGAAATGCTCTTGCTGCTCTATTGAAGAAATACGATTCCTTAGAGGATTTCTGGTAGAATAAAAATTTGAAAATTTAATATCCACACTCAAATCACAGCATTCCCCTCAGAAAAAATCATCTTTCTTTTCCTTTCCTGAGTGCTCAAAAAGAAGAAGAAAAAAATTAGCAAGCTCTCCTTAGGTTTGGGCTCTGTTGACTTGATTGGCTGGTTTCCTTATTGTGTTTCTCCAGAAGAACACAGTGTTCTGAAACTCAGTGTTGATCCCCAAATCACATAAGTCCTCTAAACTAGATGAAGCAGAAGGAAGGGAACTGAAGTGGGAAGAAAGGTGTCCTCCTTTTCAAGCAAGTGTTTTCTTTCAGCTGTTTTTGTTCCATAAGCACTGCCAAATCAATCCAGTGGAGACTGGAGTCTGGAGAAAGCTCTCTTCCCACCTGCTCCAGTGTCAGCCATGCTGAAGATCTCTACACCCAGTCCTGGCCAAAGACTGTGTTTGAGCGAGATGTTTGGCTTTCTCCTGAGCTGATACTGAGAACAGTAAAGGATTGTTGGGAGCTTTGTGATGAGAGACCCTGGCCTGGGCATTTCCTTAGTCTTGGAGTAGGATATATCCTGCAGCCACTCTTGCTTCATGTGAGGGTCTGCTGGCAGCAGTTATTTGGATGGATGTGGAAACTGCAAACATCCCGGATTCCCAAGGCAGGCTGGAGGGAGGGATGTGCCAGTTTGCCTCCCTGGTGATGACAGGCCTTGAGGCCTTGGAAATAAGGGTGTGAGGGGTGGGATGGGATGGGAGGGCTGGGATGACCCAACAGCAAACAAGCTGGGGAAAGGGAGGGAGAAAGTGGTGACAGGGACTCCAGGGCTCCTCTTCTTTTTCTTGCTTTTGTCCCTTTCTATTGTTTTTCCCTGTCGATGCAATGATGAAAATGTGACTAGGCCACAATTTAAGGTGAATGGGAAGTGACTGAAATCTGATACTACAAGAAAATGTGTTAAATTATTGTCTTAAGCTGGACTTTCACATAGAGCCAGATCTCAGATTTGATTGAGCCTTGGGCTAACTGCATTGTGCCTGATTTCTGGCTGCTCCTTGGCTTGAGCTATTACTTCGTTCCCATCGAAACCCTATTTCCCAGAAAGCATTTCTCAATCCTCTGAACGCTAAATCCAACTTATTTGCCACAGAAAGGCTCACTGAAATGTGCTCTGGCAAGGCTCTGACTACCTGTCCTTTTTCCAATGGGTGATCTGTTGGGGAATGGGCCTTGCAGTGCAGTCTGAGCTAATTTGCCAGAAATGAAGACAGATTGTAAAAGGTACAGCAGCCTGCTCAAAAGAGCTTTATTTCTCCCTTTTCCTTTGCCTTTGATTTGTTATAGGAGGCCTTTCTGGGGGGAGGGGACACATGCATTGATAATTCCTTGGGATACTTCTGAAGATCCTTCCCTATGCTCTAAAATTAACCATGAAGGTTCCTCCTGTCTGGCAGTGACAGCAAAGGCTTAGGAGGTTTAGTGTTCAGGCTTAGCTCCAGTGAGTACCCCAAAATATGTATGTCTCTGCAATTCTGGAGCCTGTTTGAATTATTCAGACTTCTTGCTGACAAAGATCATGCAATCCCCTGTGTGCTCTCTGGCTGTATTTTAAGATACTTTTTGTGGAGGTTTTATATTAGGTCTTGCCAGCAAATACATAAAGCATTGAAATGGGGGTGGCCAGACAGCAATGTTTTGAAAGTAACTTCTCTATGTAGGGAGATTGTATGGTCCTGCAGAACTCGGGTATCTCTCGGTCTTTAATATATTTATTTTGTTGGTATCCCTATGAGATACACAAATGCTGTTACTCCCATTTTACCAGAAAGCCATAAAGTGCAGGCTGAACTCACTGACTTGCCTGAGGGCCATCCAAAATGTGAATTATCAACTCCAGTGTTTCAGTCTTTGCTCTAATCCAAGGGCCATCCACCTTCCAGGCCTTCAAGTGGACGTAGGCACCACAGCCTTTGAAGATAAATCATGTACTATTGGAGGAAAAACTAAAAGTGCCCTAACTTTACCTTAATTAAGGTGTTCCCTATATGAAATATATGAGCTGTGATGAAAGTGTTGAACTCCATAGGGAGGCCTGAAAGATTCAGCCAGTAAAGGGCCATTGTTGAAAGACTAGTAAAATACACGAACTGTATGGAAGATGAGTTTCATTAATCCCTGAAAGCATATCTGCCCTATCTGTCATTTTTGTTAGTTGGCCATACTGGTGTTTCCTGCATTGAGGTGATGCAGTAAAACTTAAGAGGAATTTGTACAGTTGATTTCATGTGGCTGTAATCTGTCTAAGCTGGAGTTTGTACTGGACAGTCCCATTTACAGAACTTGCAGTGTGAAAAGCCTGTGATGCCTTTTGCTTTCCTTGTTCTGTTGGGTGTAGTCCACCGAGACAGAGGTTGTTTCTTGCTCCTGTAACGTCATTAATTAAAACAATCCTACGGTAGTTTTATTTGCTTCTTATAATTTCTTTTTATTTAGTTTCTTTTATTTTTTTCTTGGTTTTTTTTATAAAGGAGTGCAGTCTTCCTGAATTGCAGTTAGTAGTTGTTGTTTAAAAGCTAATTTGTGAAAATAGTACTTAATTGTGCATTCATGTGCATGTACTTTGTGTAAGCATGGCCTCTGTTTGCTATTTATATCAAGAATTGGTATCCTGCTATCTAATAACACTGATTCCATCCAGGAGCATCCAGGAGGCACCGATTGCAGTGGAACATGCAGCTTGCTGGGTGTCAGGACTGCTTACTGTAGTGCCTGAGACTTTAATTTCCCACCAAACCTGACTGTTCAATGTTGATGGGCTTGCAAGTCTTGTCAAGTTCAAAGCATGAGTCAGGACAGCAATAGCACTGATGCATCTGAGGAAATTCTGGCTCCATTGACTTTGGCAAAGAATTACGAGTGGGTTTGAAGATCTTAAAAATATTTGGGGAATTAGCAATCCTTTTTCTCCACATAAAGTATCTTTTCAAGAAAATTTGACTGTGTTAAAAAAAAACTTGGTCTCTGCTGAACTTCAGCTGAGTTATTAAAAAAATAAATCTTCAGACTTACCCAAGGTACTAAAATGTTGGCAGGATGAAAACGTAAGGAAAAAGAAGTAATTTCTGGCACGATGCATTCTTTTTATTTTGCATTTTGTTACATTTATGTATGAGTCCATTGTTGCTACTTGCTTTCAATAGAAGGCAGTCATTACACAAATAAGGGTTTTACTCTGGTCACTGAGCCAATCTGCAATCTTAACAAAAAGATTAGATCCAGATAACTCAACTGACCTTTCTCAGAAAAATAGCCTGATAATATTTAAGGGCTGCCCTGACTGATCGTAAACTTATCTTCCAGTATCCTATTAAAAAAATCAACAGAGAAGTCTCCAGCACTTCACCAGCAGAGAGAGAGAACTAAAACCCTACAGTGGTGATGACTGTTGCTGCTGCAGAATGAAGACAGACTTTGTCTTGCGGATTTTTTTTTTTTTGCATTGTTCTGTTCGTGTAAACACCAGCGTTTCAGTGGAGAATCGTTAGGAAACTTTTAGCAGTGAAACACTCGGAAATGTCTGTGGCACACCGTTCACTCATGGAAAGTTAGAGCCCCTGTGCTCTAAGCCCTATAAACTGTATGTAAAAGTGTATTGTTTTGTTTAAGCTGAGGCCCCACCATTGATTTCAGGGTACGTCACAGTGCAATAAAACCGTGGCCTTCTGTATCTCCTGAAAGCATCACTGTTTTGTGAATTACACAAGAGACGTTAAACTTGATGTCTGGAGAACAAGATGTAACATGCCTTAGAGGGTCAGGGTCATAGCCAGTGTCAGCTTGGAGACGTAATGTTTTCCTGGCAAGACAGCAAGACTTGCCATCCCTTTGGATTAGGGGGAGAAGGGACGTTTATAGGTAGAGCTGAGTTTATCCTTGTGAGAACAGTGCATTGTTTAGGGCTAGGAATGGTATATTGTACACATTCTGTAGCACAGCCTGGCCTGCTGCACAGAGAGATTACAGGGGGTGAAGAAATGTTGCTGGGATGTGCCCAAAGGTCTGCGCTGGGTGGTAGTGCCTGAGGGAAAATAGTGACAATTAAAATAGGTGCAAGCAAGGTAAAACTCAGAGTGAAAACCCAGTCCCTGTAGTTCTTACTGATTTTGTTGTGTCTTACATAAAAAAATTCACAGACTTTAGATGAGGTTTTGGTTGCAAGGTCGAGATTTGATTCACTAAGTATTTTAAATTATTGTTCCTAATTAATTTCTAACAAACACATGGAGATAAGTCATGGAGAGCTCAGAATCCATTTCTTGATTCTGCCTCACATTCTTGTCTTTCAGAGGAAACTTTGTCCTGTGTTTCTCATTTACAAAAATTCATTATCAATGTAAATCTCATCCCCAGATGTTTGCATATCTCTGTAAAAATGCAGTTGTCTCAGAGAAATGATGTTTATAAAAATCACTTTTCCCTTAGTGCAACCCAAACTGCTTGAATTGAAGGGTCTTCTAAATAAGAAAACTTCTACATTTTATAAATGTAAGAGGCAAGGAAGCAGTGCAGCAGGATGGAGATAATAAAACATAACAAAGATACTACAAACAGATGTGTCTGTGCTTCGGCAACATCCTGTGAGCTGTCAGGTACCACTTAGCAGAGAGTGTAGCTACATTTGTGCCATTTGTTTTTGCTGAGAACAAAGGATGTATTTCAAGCAAGTTATTCTAGCAAAAACAAATATCTGCTGTTAATTTTTGGTTTATTTTAGTATTTATTTTATCTTTTAAGTTTTGTACTTAGGTTATTTTTCAAATGCATTTTCCCTTGTATACTTTTTGGTCTCCTGTTCTGTACATTGTGTGGGGTTAAGGCTTGTCTGTCTTGTTTTGTTTGCACATCACTAGCAAAAGAAAATTGACTTTAGGGCGGAGATTTCGGGCAAGATGGCAATATGAATAATGAACTAGTACTAAGCTTCCTGTCTCCTTATCCCAATTGATAGTGTCACTGTTTTGCTGTGAAAAATAACTCTGTGTATGGCACAGTGCAAACTGGGAAACTGGCCTCAAAAAACCTTCATGTCTTGTGCTGAAATCCCATCCTGACAGGCAATGCTGAATTTAGAGTGCTAGGGTTTTAAAAATACAGGGTTTCTAAGCAACAGTGTTTATAGAGGGAACACTTCTTGTTCCCAGTTTTGTCTTTGACTGCTGTATCTATAAAATAGCTTAAACCAACAGGTTTCCATGTTGCAAAGTGATTAATTTTGATACTAATGAAATGGGGCCCTGCTGCCTTCCTTATGCTCCCGTGTACTTGCAGTGTTTTGTGGGCAAGGTGCAGGATCTTGTGATGAATGGGTTGCTTTGAGCATTCTCCTCATTTTACAAAGCATATTGTTCAGGGTTGGTTTTGTGAACAGCAGCTCAGCGATCCATAAAATAACATAAATTGTAGGATAAGAACTTGCAAAGGAAAACGTGGCATTGACAAAAATCTTAGCTTTATTTTAAACATAATATCCTAAGGAATGGAAGAATGTGGTACCACAAACTATGGAAAATGCTGTTTTACTAAGAAAACAAGTTCTGCTTGTCCCAGTGTTACGTGTTTTCCCCCTTCTTCCAGATGATTTATGTGGTGACTTTCACAAGCCTCATGGCATTTTGTTGAATTCCAAAGGAACTTACATAGAGATGTGTGTGATAGGATTAAAACTCAGGCATCTGTCATTTACATGCTAATCTCTGTGGATTAGGAGAATTTGGCAGTAATTACCAGACCAGTGATGGTGCATACTGATTTGAGGTAATCCCTGATGTCCATTGCCTTGTGCTGGGAGAAGAACCACCACCACCTGGTGTCAGGGCCAAAGCAAAGAGAGATAATAGATACTGTGATAGATACTGGCCGTGGATGGCCTTTCAGAGAATGCAAAGTCCTTTTACATAGGATGGCTATTTGTTGGCCCCAGCTGCTGGCGAAAGGCTCCTCACTGGATGTTTATAAAAACCAGTTTAGAGTAACTGATGCAGGAGATCACTTGAAAGGAGCGCTGGGATCTTAAGCAGCTAAAAGAAACTGTTGCCTGTTTTAATTTAAAATCTTAATTTCAAAGACAATCTGGTGAGATTTAATGATTATTCCTGATTTTATTTTTTTACAGATGATCTAAAACTTGGAATAGTGGTTTGAGACAAATGGCAGAAACATTTTCATGATTCAGTATCAAGTGTATTTGAAGAGAGTTTTATTTCCCTGCATGTCTAGATTGTTGTAATGGTATTAATCTCTACAGAGTGTCCTGAATCCATGCACTGTTCCCACATGCTAATGTTTGCATTGGCACTTTCATGTTGATGGATGTATGTGCAAATCCAGTCTTCTCCCTCGTGATCTGACAATTTAGGAGGCTGCTGTGACAGCTATTTCTCCTGCAGCCTTCGGAGACTTCCTCGTTAAATCTTGCTGAGTTTACTGTCAGGTGCTGCATTTTGAGTTACGGAATACCAGGTTGGAAGGAACATCGTGGATCATCTGGTCCAACTGTTCTAGGCAAGAGTATGCTCAAAGAATCATAGGATTGTTTAGCTTGGGAAAGACTTCTTAAGATGCAACTTCTAACCCAGGCCTGCCAAGTCCACCATTAACACTGTCCCTAAGCACCACATATACACAGCTTTTAAGTTCCTCCAGGGATGGTGACTCCAGTGCTTTCCTGGGCATCCTGTTCCAGTGCTTGACAGCCATTTTGGTGAAGGAATTTTTCCTGATATCCAGTATAGACAAGATGGCCTAGCAGCAGCTGCATCTTAAAGGTGACAGATGTTGGGGAATCCATTTTGGGAGACCTCAGGTCTCTTTAGGGAGTTCATTGTTGTTCGAGCAGAATGTGTGGCAGCAGATTGAGAATATAATTTATAATTAAAAAAAAAAAAAAAGCCAGGAGGCAAAAGTTATTTTTTAGTGCACCATTTTCTTGGGCCTTTGTTTATTATTTATTCTTTAATAACTAATTCCTTCAGCACAATTTATATCTAGATCTGTTTGGCTTCAGAAGGAGTGTGTTGAATGAGCATGGAATGGAGTGCACAGCACACAAGATCTAATCTAGCAATGGCATGTGTGCAAGTCAAACTCTGTATTCATGCATTGCCCCAGGGATTTCAGTGGGGCTCTGCCTGGGCACCCAGTTCTGCCTCCATGGCATAAATGGCAAATAGGAGTCTTGTGTCTGAAAGCAGCACAGAGCTGTTAGATGCTTGTTTTAGCCAGACTTTACTATTTGTATAAACACTGTAAGCACTCTATTGCAGAGCTTCGAAAACATTTTGCTTTGCCTTCTTTGTTTTGGTTTGATTTTATTTGCATGCATCATTTTACATGTGAAGAGATTGACTCAATATAATCAACCAGATTGCACAAAAGGTAGAAAAAGGTTTTACAAGCAAAATTTGTTTCCTTGTGTCCTTTCTTTTTGGAACATATGAAACAGTCACTGACTTGCTCATAATGAATGTTAAAAAACATAATCGAGATATCTGCTGGTTTGTGAATGTGGGTTCGCGCTTTATTCAAAGTGGATCAGGCTGAAATGTTTATTTTAGACAATGATTCTGAATACTGAGATGTACAAATACTAGTCCTTCATCTGTCTTCAGAACAGGCAAATATTGGGAGATGAACGTGCTCATACTTCCACTGCCACTTGGGTAAAGTATTTTAGACACTGAGGTACAAATTTGCTTTTTGCTGTTGGCTTGTTTTTCTGTATATATCCAGGATAATAAATATAGAGAAAAGATACATTCATTATTGACTTCCTAGAGACTGGCCATCTGATTTATGGCTTCAAAGTGTCTCCATTTAATCTGTCAAAACTGATTTTAAACTTCATTTGTCTTTTGTTTTTGGCAGCGCTTTTTACCTTGAATTCAACTGTTTGACATGCATTGTACCAGAGTCACATTTTAAAAACATTTACAGTATGTTGCAGAAAAAAAAGGTTCAAGTTGTACATCTGCTTTCAATATTATGCATCTCTCAAAGTGAAAACAATTTGAGAGCTGGCATTGGAAATGTTCTTGTTGTAGCTGTAAGCACAGCATTTAGGTAACTTAGAAGAATAGAGCAATAATTACAGAAAATGAATTGTCACAGAATAACATTCTCCTGTGATTATCACCAATTACAGTTAACAGCTCCAGCGGCCTTGCTGATTAGATGCAGAACATGATTTCCCTAGACTGAAAGATGGGCCATTTCTCAAAAGATTTTGTTAAAAATTGCTTTCAGAGATTGAATTCCTGCGAATGGGGCATCAACAGCCCACTCAGGCCTGGGACAGACACCTCGAAGTGCAGGGCGACTCAGCATCTCTGGGGCTGATAAAACTTCCTGCTCTCCCTTTGCCACAGTGGAGTCTCAGCTTCGGGCTTCTCTCCAGACTCTATTTCAGGCACTGAGCACCTCTCCTCTCCTGACTCTGAGCTGAGTGGGAATAGTGGGAGGAGAGTGCACTGCAGGTGGAGGGGTGGTCCAGCACGATGGAGCTTGGTACCAGGTGAGACCTTCAGCAGTGGTGCAGCTCTGATAGCAGGGCAAGAGAGAAATCTTGGCCAAGTCCCACAGCTCCAGGGTCCCCTGTAGTGCCTGTGGCTTTTAATCACAGCTGCACAGGCTCGTTTTTATCAGAACACCCTTCATCAGCCTTTCCCCATCTTGCATTTTTTCACCTTACTGTCTCCATGTATTAGTTCTTTCCTGCACTAGTCTGGATGATTATCAGTGAGGGAATATTGCATGAGTAAAGCTCATATGAGAGGATGAGCTAGCGAAAGAAACACAGGGTAATGGAAGCTGGGTGGATCTGCTGATGGTGCAGGTAGATCAGAAAGGCCTTAGGAATATGCTGCAGAAAGACCTGGAAACAGAGGGAGGGCCGAGAGCTCCAACTCGGAGGTGGAGCCTGCGTTATGAAGACCTCCTGGTAGGGACTGTTCAAAGCAAGAGTGAAAGAAAGGCAAACTGAAGGTGCAGCTGGTGGGAGCTGTGTGTGATGACTTACCATCCATGAAGCAATGCCAGAGACTGAATTTTTTAAGTGCTGGTAGGCAGACAGTCATCAGTAGAAGCAGTATGATTATGCTATATTTGGATTTGGAATTGAGATTACAAACCAGATTGACTGTGAAGGTGAAGAGGGAGAAGAGACACAGAGAAAGAACTAAGCTCTTTGAAATTAAGAGAGAAATGGACAGGATCCATCCTCTGGACAGTTCACTGGAGTAACTTCTCCTGTTGCATCACAGGGTTGGTCATGAATCCCATGCTTAGAACAGTATAACCTGGTGTTGGTGTGTGCAGCCACTGGTTCAGAGGAGCCTGCTGAGGCTGACACTCCTGGTCTGCATTCACCTCAGACCTGCATGGTGTGGTGTTGGGGGATTCTTGGCTGTATTCTCATCAATGTAAGGAAGGATTTAAGCAGTTTCATTTGTTTCTGCATGTGTCTGATGCTGAGCCTGGGGTTTTTATTCTTCCAGTTATGCTCTGTAGCTTGGAATGCTTAACAGAGCCAGGCACAGGCAGTGCATAGGGATGAGAGCGCTGGAATAGAAAAATAAACAGCGGAAACCCACAGCTGAACTACCAGATGCTGGGGTTTGTCGAGACTTTTTTTTAAGAACACAAGGACTCTGACTGGGGTCATTATCCCCACCAGCCACTTGTCAGTATAAGTCACTCTTTCTGTTCCCCCCCGCCCCCCATTTATCTCTACTCCTCCCTATAAAGTGTCCCAGTCCAGCTGTGACTGAAATAACTGGTTAGCTACTATTTCCCTAGAAGAGAGGATGTCCAGTGCCCATCCAGGCAGGGTTGTGAAGGCCACCATGTCACCTCTGGAGACATTGCTGTGGCACAGGGCTTGCCTTAGACTGTAGAGAAGCAGACCACTGCACAATAGGATGTTTAGGCAAAACTTACTTTCCTTCTTAAGCACTAAAAGCACTGGGGGGAAGTGTGAGAGGTTCCCTGTTGCAGGAGCAGACCATGGGGGGGTGTGTGTGGGTGTGTGCGAGATCTCCCCCTGCCTCTTCTCACGGTCCTTTTCCCTACTTTCTGTCCTGCCAGCCATTAACCACTGGTCTTCAGTACCAGGCCTGAGCCCAGCCCCACAATTCTCTCCTGCACTTCCAGAGGTTTGACATGCTGTGTTTGGCCAGTGACACAGACAAAAGATGTAGAAGCCTTTAGCTACAATTGTGCCAAGGCCACTGCTGCTGTGCTGAGTGGCACTGCCTCATCATTCCTTTGTGCTCTGCTGCCTGCATCTGTCAGTCTCTTAGCCTGTGAACTTTCTGAGGCAGGAGCCACATTTCTGGTCATTCCTGTGCAGAGTAAAGTGCAATGGCATTATAATCCTTTGTGCTTTGACAATGTTAATGAATAAATAACCGGATATACTGTATAAAGTTCTCATTAAATGTACAAAGAATGGTCCCCTCTCTGGTGCCGAGGGGAAGGAGGGCACAAGGTTCCCTCACACCTCTGCCATGGCATGCCTGTGTGCTTTGGACAAACACTACCTGTGTCTCAGAAACAAAAGCTGGGCATAGTTCCTTTGACATGGCTGCACTTCAGTCAGGTGAGGGTGAGGAGAGAGGCCATGGATGATTCCAAGCAGACCACAGTAATTCCAGTGCTCTGGCCTTTGCTGGATGGATGTTGTGCAGCAGAATGAAGAAATACCAATGGCTGTAAAGGGAAAGCAAACCTGAAGCAGGTGTTACATGTGCCTGACAGTTGACTGTAGTGCGTAGCAGTCATCAAGGGTCTGGGTCCAGAAAGAAAGTCAAGAGAGATTCCCACCAAAGCCAGTAATTGTTTCTTTTTTAGCTTGTTTATTTTCTATGCAGTTAGCAAAACGTGACTCTTCATTATGGGTGGTGTAACCAGTCATTAGCTGTATACACATGGCTGGGGTTCAGTTTCACAGAAACAGGATACTTTGCTTTTCCACACTGACTGAGAAGAGGAAAATGCACTGACGTGCTGGGCATGTAGCCTTGAGCTTTGGGAAGCCACTCTTGCTTGTGTGGGACTGGTCTCTGCAGCACACGAGCTGGTTCAGTAGGGCTTAGTGCTTTCTAAGCATCTCCTGTGTAAGTGCCTGTGGCTGTCAGTGCAGTGCCTGACCCGGGCTGGCCTGTGAACCCCTCTCAGAACAGTTGTGCCAGCCTAGCCCAGGCTGATACAGCCGCTGGAGACAGGCTTGGATCCTCCCTTCAGTGCCAGGACCTGGGAGCAAATCCCACCAGTTTAGAAATCCCTGCAGCATGCTCTGAGGAGCCCCAGCTTGGCTGTTGCTCGTGTCTTCTTTCCTTGCTCTGCTTTCTGGAAAACTACTGCTAATGATTTGCAGTGCAAATAATGCATGAGACTTGCTTCTGTCGTATCACAAGGAGTGATTTTGGAGCTGTGCTGTTCTCATGTTTTCCCTCTTGCTGACTTGCTGACAATGAGACAGAAAAAATTATTGGTTTTCTCTTTTTGGGAACTTCCAGAGGTTGCATTCCTCCCCCTTAATCTCAGCTAATTTCTTAGTCAGCGTGCTCAGGATCACATGGATTCCTGCCAGGTAAGTAGGAATTTTTGTGAGCTGTAGTCTGTTCAGTCGGCAATCATTTTAGCTGTAAAAGGCCATGGCTTAGCATGGGGCTCAGATGACACACACATTCAGCTTCCAGCTCCTTTATTTTTTAAATGGCTTTAGTTACTCCCTCTCTGCTTTTTTTTTTGCAACCCAGCCATAGGGTTTAGATCTATTCTGTAAAACTAGTGCTAAACCAAACAAGGCAAACCTAAGAAAGGCTTAATTAAAATAACAGAAATCTCACACTCACTGAATCTATTGCTGGAGCTCTTTTTGCCTGTAAACAAAAAATTCAAATGGCAGTTTTCCCCCCCTCCACAGTTTCATAAGTGGTTACTGAGCTTCTGCAGTTGCTACATTCCTTAAAAAGTTGTTATTTCTTTTTTGGTCACACACTGGGGGACTCCATTGTTTTCAGTGGTGCCTATTGAGTTAGGCCCATCGACAGCAGAACTCATTCTGGGTCATTAACTTTGGAGGCACAGTAGTATAATTTGGTGACTTTATTCTATTTCTTAGCAGACACTTGTATTAAAGTCACGCACACACAAAACCAGAATAACCATCCTTCTCCCTTCCTGCAAACTCTGAGAGTCTTAAAAGGGCCTCTTAAAGACCATTTAAAGGACCCGTTAAAAACCATTAGAATTCGTAAAGTTGTGTTTAGGCACATATTAGGCAGAAGTAGCAAAACAATGCTGCTGTCTTATGTTATTGATTCTAGTGCTGTGCTGTTCTAGTGTTGACAATTTAACAAGGTTCCTTGGAAAAACTGGCTGTGTTTAAGAGAAGATTCACACAAACGATTCATGATCTGGAGAATATACTGTAGTGTGAGAAAATGAAGAAAGCAGGCAGTTAATCAGTGAAGAAAAGGTAGGAACCAAGCCTGAAGTTACCTGCAGAGGAAGAGAGTACGAGGTATGTTGTGTGTTTTCACCTAGCACACAAAGTTACAGTGTGAGACCCAGTGCCTGAACTGAAGTCAAACAAGTTGAAGCTGTATAAAATTCCTGCTGAGAACCATGGAACAAACTGCTACAGAAGCAATTCTCCATCATTTAAAGATTCCACTTTGAGATTTGATGTCTTGCTAAAAGATGCACTCAAGATCCAACAGTGTGTGGTTAAACTAGATGGAGATATCCCAGAGGAAATAAAATGCACCAGGCACACTGGCATTCTTTCTGGGCTCAGTCTGTAAACTGTGTGGTCTTTGGAAGTTTCATTCTATTCCTGTGCTATGCTTGCTATTCACAAACTCGGTCACTTCACCCTCGAGGTCTGTTTACCACTTAGCTATAGTTCTTATACAACATTTGGTCCTGATGCTTAGGGAACCTTGTACACCTTTGGCCACGCTTTGTGTGCAGTGAACGTTCTCATTGCCGTAGCTCTTAACCTGCCTTTTTTTCCCAGCACCAAATTCATATAAAAATGCACATGATCAGGGTTAGCAGTGTGCTAGGGTGATGGGAAAGAGGAAAGGAATGGTCTGCCCGGACTCATGCAACAAGCTAAACTTCCTCTGTCTGAGACCCTCAAATCTAGTCTGAGTGGAAGATCGTTCTGTCCATGGCTTTCTGCTCACTTTGGTTAGTCAACAATATTTACTGAGTTACTGGCTGCATTCTTTGTATCTCTAATCAAGCACTGGAAGCTGTTACTACAATGCAGATGTCAGAATTCAGTGTGCATCTTTAGATACTCAGTTCTGGAAGACTTCCTAACTAATCTTGCTTTTTCTGGTTTTGTACTGCTGTTCTTTTCACTGCCTGTGGCAGAGACTCCTGACTGACAACCAGAGAAGAACAGAACTGTGCTCAGAGACAATATGATTAATGAATTACTTTCAGTTCCATGGGGTGGATTGGATCAGCATGTTAGAATGATTTCATGCCTTTCGCATGTTCTTGATGGCAGGGATGGTCAGCAGAAAAAGTGCTGTAGATCTGAAGAGTCAGCCCTAATTAGAGTTTTGAGACTTCTCTAACACCAGAGTCTGGGTGTTGTGCAAGTATGTGCACTTTGCTGAGAGTTCTTGTTTAGTGTTTTATGCTGCTAAGTTGTATTTTGGCATGAGGAGACCTTGGTGGAGGCAGCCTTTACCCCTGCATGTGTGCATTCAGTAAGTTCTGTTCTGAGCTTTCTAGGCATTTTTCAGAGGGCGGTGTGATGCAACAGTAAAAACCAACAGGAAAACTGGATCATGCCGAAGGTTCATTAATCTCATTATTCTCTACCTTAGCCAAGAAAAAAGATAAACTAATCCAGATAAGATTTAACTGCTGGATCTGCCTGCCATTTTGCTGCTGGCTCACAGTGAAGGAAGCCTGTACCTGCTACCAGCTGCAAAGAACAGAATCTGATAGTGAAAAATGTGGAGAAAAAAGGTGTATAAAATACAGAAAAAGGACTGCTGGAGACAGTTCAGAAGAGAGACAGAGGGAAGATATCAGAGCTCTGGAAGACATGATTTGTGAGAAAAAACTTGAATAATGAGAGCTGTGTAACACTGGTGAGAGACAACTGCGTGGAGACAGCCTGCAAAAACATAAAAGGTTGCTATGGAGGGCAAGAGAACAGACTCCTCTCCATGTCCAGTTTGGACAGGACAATATGTAACAGACTAAGTTGTGCTAAGGGGCCTTTAAGTTAGACATAAAGAAAAAAATTCCCAAGTCGAGTGAAATGACTGAAATGCTGAGGAATTGCTGGAGCCTGTGAAGTAGATTGGTCAAGCACTCCCTTAAGTTTGTGAGGTTGGATTATGCTGTAGGGACACAGGACAGAGTAAATCATGTTCTGAAGACTCTTTCAGCCCCGTTTTTCATGATTACGTAATGTGTTTGTCAGAGCAAAGGGCTTCTCATGGTTACAGTGACCCTTCTGTATCTGTTTCTTCACTGGCATATCCAGCTTCATGTAATCCCTGAGATACCTCATTCACAGGGCTTGTGTGGAAAGTGCAGACCCAGTTTACAGAAGGCAGCGGTGCTAAATAAAAACAGAGAGTGCTCCACATACCTCCTAATCCATAGCAACTGCCCACTGTCATCACTGGAAGATTCACAGAGGCCTTCTAGCAGGAGCTCAACTTCTTGTTGTTTATTCAGTGTTCATGTAAAACAGCACCATTCAGTCAGATTATTTTCCCTTTTTATAGCATTCTGTATACTCTTTAATTTTTCTTCATCCTCATATCTCTGCTTTTCTTCTTGCCTGGGCCTTCACCTCTTCACAGCAGATTCCACAATAGCCTCGTTCTAAACCTGTTGCACAGTCTGCTAAAAAACCCCAGAGCAGAACAGCTGCTGGTGGGGGTGCCTTGGTTATCCCCAGAATCTGACACTCAGAAGAGACCGATACAGTCGAGATACTCAGTCCTCCCAGCTGTTGTCTGAAGGTGCCCCATTTTGGATAGACACCTGAACTAGTTACATTTAAGTCATAGAGTAGAGGTTTTTTTCTGTGTTACAGGGCAGATATTTATGGCACCAAGAACTCACATGTTTGACACTGTCCTTCAGCAGACTGTGCTTAGGGGTGATACATGAAGTTGTATGTTCAACAGGCACTGCATATGTCTGCAGCCCTAAAACTGCACTCAGAGGAGAGTCTACAAGAGGCCCATTCATTGGCACTGAGTGCAGAAGGGTAAATTCAATTTGAGTAGAATTAGTCCCAAGCATAGTTCTGGTAAAATAGCAAACGACATTGCAAATCACTTGATGTTAAATATATTTCAAATCAAGCCGTGAAATAATGCCAAAATCTTGGCAGAAAGAAATGTCAAACAATGAAAACAGCAAATGAAAAGTAGCAGGGGTAGGCTGTTGCTCTTTTCAGCATATGTTGTGGAAACTGTTTGTTTGTCTTGAATTTTCTTCCTGGCAGTGTTAATTCTAAGCTGCAAAGAAGCCATTACTGTATTAGTATCAAGTGTTAAATGATCAAGGAGATGGTGAAGGTGAAACATTTGCCTCTATGTGGTAGCAATTTGAGTTTTCATTGTAAAAGATTATTTTACGTAGGAGCACAAAGATGTTGATAGGGGATGTGGGTTGCTTGTTAAAGTGTGAGAGATCTGCAGTGAGTCTGGATGGAGGTTGTGTGTGAGGATGTCTCCTTTTTGGTAAGAGCATGGAGCAGCCAGTGCAAGTATATTAGGAGAATGTGTAGTCTTCAGCAACCAAATGCGTTTTTGCTGTAGCTTTTCATCCCTGATATATAAAGAACCAGAAAAAAAAAGTGTGGAAGAAGCTCTTGCAACAAGTGAGCATGAAGATAGCAGTGGAGAGGAGACACTCATGAGGCCTCTCTTAGGAAAGGAGCTTAATTCACACTTCTTGGCAGACTGGCAAATGGAAGACAATGCATAGCTGGCAGTGATGGGCAGGTTTACTCAATCCCCTCCGTTGTATTCCCTGTACATGTTGGAGCATTCCTATCACATAGCAACACAGAAAGTTCTTTCTAAACTTCAGTGCATTTTGGTTCCGATTATGACTCGTTTTCTGTCTCTTGCCTATGGGTAGACTGGTTTCCAAATGTGTGCAGCAGAATTACGTCCACAAGACTAGATGTTGCGCATCCACATCCCTCCAGACCTTTTCCTTCACCCAGCTTGCATTGAAAAGAACAAAATGCTTTCTAGTTACCAGTTTCCTCCATTTCTCAAGGTTTATTTTTCTGTGTAACCCCAAGTGTTCTACAGTGATTCTGCCTTTGTGGCTCTTAGTGACACTTCAGGCACCTAAAACTTCGAGCCCAACATCTTGATGGAAATATTTTTTGTTGTGTTAGTTTTTTTCCTTTCTGATGTATTTAGTGTACTGTTGAGCCAGGCAGACATAGAATTCCTTCTTGGAATATGTTTATATAAGACGTATGCAAGGTGCCATATGGCAAAATCCCAGCTTTCATTCCCTGCACATCCTTGTGTTTCAAATGTTTGGGAGAGCCTCTACCCCTGCGGAGTCTTTACATGGTCTGCTGGCTAGAACTTCCATGGAAAAGAGAGACTAAATGGACTAAGTAAAATACAGGGGAGTGGAGATCTGGGAGTTTAAAAGTTCAGGGCTTAGTAAGTAAATGGGAAAGCAATAACCATATGCAGTTCGTAGTAGGCATGCTCTGGCTATTAGGAAATTAAATGACTTAGAGGACAAAACAGAAGGAATAGATTTTCTCAGTTCTGTGCATGTGGAAAGATCCTGATTCCCAATGGAATCGTGTAATCAGTGATGAAAGCATCTTTACAATGGGAACAATTCAGGTACCTCATCACAAAATGTGTGAACTTCCGTCTTGAAAAGAGTCACTCTGGAGTTCTTTCAACCTACAGGCTCCACCTAATGACAGGGTGCTGTGAAAACCCTGATGGCTCCTTTTAGAGCAGCAAAAAAGACAAACCAAGGGGGCCAAGGGCAGGTGAGAATGTGTGTAGCCCTAAACCATGTATAGTTGTCTTAAAGCTAACACCAATGGCACAATGGCATTAATTTGGGGGGGTGTGGATATCCTACCTATCAGAAATACTGAGAATTAAACCTATTCCAAACATGGTCTTCTTAAAAAAAAAAAAAAAAAGAAAACGTAACACATCAAATTTCATTACATTGAGCTTATATTCTCCAAGTGCCCATTAGGAGGGTTTTGGGATTTCCTTTTAATTAAAATAATGTTTGTTGAGCTTAATATTTTCCTAAAACATTTATTTTAATGTCTTTTCCTCTGTTACTAAAATCCAAGTAGTGAGGAAGGATAACTGACCACAAAAAAGGCCAGATGTACTGAGAACAATATTTTTCAAATTGCCTGGCAACAGGAAAAGGGTGATTCCAAGCCAAAGAGACTCTGTAACAATGAATGTAATGACAAGACCTGTGTTTCATCCAGTTATGAAAGGTTTTGTCCTGATTGGCACAAAAGAGGCCAATGGTCATTTTCAGTCTGCTCTCAGCTGTGTTTGGGTGTATAATGAAAGGTCTGAGATCCAAATAGAAGCCAAGAATGTTGAGTTTCAAACCTGCTTGTAGGGAAAGACTCCTTTTGATAGTAGACAGTGTATTTCTGTATTTTTGTGAGACTCTATTCACTATTGCCTAAAATGGTTCTATCCTTACACATCTAGAGCCTAACTCAGAACATCAGCTGAGGCTGTGAAATCACTGGAACCAAATCTCATGGTATGTGTTTTCCTGAATCTTGGCCGTACTTGTTAAGTTCAAAAAGTGTTGTGCAGGTCTCAGATGGAAATCCAAACTACGTAACATTGCAGCTGGTTTAGCAATGAAAGATGCAGTAGATTGTTATGTGTTCTTTGCTGTCTTTAAAATATCATGATAAAGTCAACTATGGGAGCCAAATCTATCCACATGCTCGAAAGTGAAAAGGTTACAGATATGTAAACTACTGAGCTGTTTTCCAATTGTGTTAAGCTGGACTGATACAAAATTAACCACACTTTTTTATCCGGTAGTGCCAACCCTACACATTCACTCTCTTAAAATACTGTGTATAGTCTGCAAAAATAAATTCCCCAGAACAGAAATATAATGAAATCCAAATAACTAGTTTTAAAAATAAATTGAACATGAAATAACAAATATGGATGTAGCCAACACTTAGGGTCCAGAATTTACTAGAAAGACACACATGGGTTGTATTTATCTTTCATGAGTTTTCAAGATTGATACTCGACAAATTATTTCTCTATCTGGGTTGTTTTAGTTTACAAGCGTTTTCTTAGCCCTTCTGTCTTCACTTATACATCAATGTGAAAGTAAAGAAATAAGTATTTCTGTTGTAGGATTGTATTGCATGGTTCATAAAATCTTGGAGGAAAGAGATCCTTCTTTTTTGTTTTAATCTCATTCAGTGCTCTTGGTTTTAATCCTAATCTTTTATAGATTGATGTCATCTGTATTTATTTTGAAATAGGCAGAGGATCTGCCACCCCTGTTTTGATACACCAATGTAGAATAATTTTGGTCTTCACTTTACTCTCACTATATGGTATGGTCTGCTCAGTGATAAAGAATGTTGTGGCTCTCACTGTGTTTTTAAGATAACGTACAAGCATTTTAAATAAACGAAGCCATGTCTCTATCAGCTGTATGAAACAGACCTTAAAATGTGAAGAGATTGTAACTGATACAGAGATCCAGGGTGAACCTAGGCTGTGGTGTGAGCTGCTTTGTTCCTCTTTGACATAGGAACTCTTGAATGCAGGAGAGAAAATTTAGTGCTGTTACTGTTAGCCATTCCAGTCCTCAGGAAAGGGCAAAGAGCAACAAAAGAGCCTCAGAGTGGAGAACTTTCCTCTGTGAAATGGTGAAAATCCCAAATGTCTGGAGATTTGTTATGTACAAGATGGTGCAAATGACTGTGAAGAAACTGGCCAAGAAAAGATCTGAACATCCCTTCTTTTTTGGATCTCTAGTCCAGGATCTGGAAGTCCTTGTTTAGGATGTCTTGTTCTAGGATCTAAATGAAAATATCAGTGTTATGCTTGGGTAAAGTCTGCTAAGGATATAATGGCATCAGTGGCTAATCACTCCAGCCTACTTCTAAAATGTTCTTCCTTCTCTTAAGCTGTGTCCATAATAGAAAAATTTAGGCCCAGACTCATATCCCTGCTAATAGTGGTTCACAGAAACAAAGGAGAAACCATGTTTTTACACATGGTGTAGAAAATCTGTCTCCACAGTCACACAGTTGGACCTTGTAAGGGGTGTAAGAACAACTCTAGTATCTATTTCCCATCCTTTGCTTTCCTTTCCGTTGCTGCTTTTCTGTCCCTCGGGCTTGGGCTTTCAGGATTAAGACGGTCCCTCCCATTCACCATAGAGAATGGCATGACAGGCATAAAAAACTTAGCCAAAGTGATGATTTTCTTGTTATTGTTGAAAATGTCAAAAATGGCCTATTTCATGAATCACTTTGAAGATTCTGTGTTTTGAAGCACTCAGCTCATTCATTAGAGCTTTCAATCAGCAGCACAGTGCTGTGCATCTCTCTGGATGCTCTTAAATTACTGACTGTGTAGGAGTTGTGGCAGTCACTCCAAACACTCAGGGATGGGGATTATTCAGCGCTCATTACATGGAACAGGATGCTGAGTGTGGGTACGGCACCTTCTCCCCCGTGGCTTTGCTGTGTTGGCACCTTTCGAGTTAATAATTTCCTCGCAGTGGAGGGGTGTGATGGCCTCTTCCAGTGTGGATGATTTTCACTTGTTTGAGAAAATCTGGTACTGTTTGGTCTTTCACTCGTCTCACGTGACTCATCCAGCTGCCAGTAACGGCGTTCCATTTCTCAGTGTTGTCGTGGTAAATTTTGGACATCACATCCAAACAAAACCAAGAATGGCAATTTTTTTTTTTTTTTTTTTAAACAAGAAGTAATTAAAGAGAATGAACAGTAAGAAAAAAAAGGCAAATGACCTAGTTTGGTCCTTGCCGCAAAACCCACAGCTCTCTGGGGATATCTAGTATGTTGGGCAAATATTTCAAATCTGTCTCTGTTTCGAATGTGAGTCATTTCAATTAGACATCTTTCAGTTATTTGTTCATTGGTCTTAATTAGGTAAACTCCAAAGCACTGCAACATGCATTTATTGTTGAATAATTACCCTTTTGGTAGTTTTCTTGCTCTTATCTTCTTAGCCT
This sequence comes from Pachycephala philippinensis, assembly GCA_013397055.1. NCBI lineage: Eukaryota > Metazoa > Chordata > Aves > Passeriformes > Pachycephala > Pachycephala philippinensis. The sequence continues at coordinate 121,575 of VWZT01013067.1, forward strand.
TAATAGCTAATTTTGTCAGTAAGGGTGAAGCCTTCCTGAACGGTAAACAAGGTGTTCCCCAGGGAAGAAAGAGAGCTACTGGCCTTTAGTTAGGGGTGTCTTAAATGTTGATCTTGTTGTTGGACAGACAGGTTTACTTTTGTGTAAGGAAATGTTCTTTTTTGTTCTAGGAGAATTTACCCCTAACAAGAAATGTAGGGCTGACCCTACAGATCCTAACCAGTGTGAGCTGCCCTTCCCGAGGTGTGTAGCCTCATCACAGTCCATGGGACCAATTCTCACGTGACTTAAGCTGGCACAAATCAAGAAAAATCTCCTCCAAAGTCAGAAAGAAAGAAGCAAGATACCCAAAATTGAACTAACTTGATTACTCATATGGAAGGAATTGCCTGATTGCAGCCTTTGCACACTACTGTGTCAACTCCTTCCGTTCCCTTTGTGAACACTTAAATGTGAAGATATAAATCAAAACTGCAGGACACAAAAAGACAAAAGTTACCTTGATGGATTCCACTTCCATGAGATCCTTCTGGAAACCATTCTGCTTTTATTAGATTTACTCTCTGTAAATTAGGATTAGCTTTTTATATGGATTTATGGAATGGCTATGGTATAGTGCAAGCAGGGTGAACCCTCTGGTCAAAAGCAAGGGAGTGTGTGCTCTTTTCATCTGTTATTGGTAAGTTACAGAATGTAGGTTAAAGGCCCCTTGATACCAGTGAAAGAAGAGATCTGGTTCCAGACATGGAAAGTGCTTAAATCTTATGTGTGCCAGCTAGAGATATTAATATTGTATAGAACAGCCAGTTGTCAGAGGGCCAGATTCTGTTCTCAGTTACAGTGGTGTAAAGTGGAGTTTTTCCCTTTTTTTTCAGAGGTAATGAATTCACTTTCACATGTGCTTGGACCCTTGAACACTTGGGTTGTCTGTGTTCAGACATAATCTCACAGTTCTTTTTTTAGTTGCTGTGGAGGGAAAAAACCCATGAGCTGCTGGTGTTGTTCCTTGTCCGTCGTTGTTCCAGCTCACATGTGGCGAGCACATTTCAGAGGCTTTGGTGCAAATGCAACTGCACTCAGGGCACTGTTGTGCAAGAAATTTTTAGCTCTTACTAATGAATCTGTAAGGTACTTTGTTGAAGGCAAATGGATTGGCTGAAACACAGAATTTCATGGATTTAGCATAAGTGTTCTGTTCCTTTGCAGAGAGCGAATGTGTTCTCTGATTTGACAGCTAGAAGAGAAGATAATTATTTTTGACAGCACAGGGATAGTGTTCATGTTATTCTAGGAAACGTCTGTCTTCACACAAACAGGTATCAGTGTGTGCTGCAGTTGGTATTGCTGAGCATTGGTGGAAGCTTCAAGTTTCTATGTTTTGATAATATGATAAAATTGGTAAAGTACATATTTAGAAAGCCCTAATGAATTTCAGACTTGTATCATTTGGGGAATGAAAGAAAGTGTTTTATTACAAGTCCAGTATAAATCTTAAGCATTTAAAAAGGTATTTTGGAGGGAAGATACATCTTGACTGTGTGCCAGGTAACTCTGCTGTTGGAAAGAGAGGAACTGTGAATTGGGTATTGTAATATGATTGATTTACCATCTTCTCTTGGTGGTGTGACCTTTAAAAACTTATTCGCAGTGTTCAACAGTGCATTTAGATACCCTTTAAATGTGATTCATCTACCCCAATTAACAATTAAAAGTCTTATACAGTCTTGCTAAAGTAGGTATTAATCCTGAAGTGAGTAAAATTATGATAGGATGAAGCCAGAATAGAAATGGAATAAAGCCCGATGGAGCTGTAGACTCCAGAGGATATAATGATAATTTATGTCATGGTTACAAGCAGGGCAGAGCTAATCGTCAGAAAGACCCACTATAAACTGAATGGCATCCAAAGTGGTCTTCTTAAACGCCTCGGTCTGCACTCACCAAATACAACTGACTGTGCAGGCCAGGAGATGCTGCATTTCTGTACAATGAGAAATAAATAACCATAGTTCACAGATCCAAATTCCTTTGCAATTAATTTTTGCTTCCTTGTGAAACCTTTCATTTCCACTGCCTTGTTGTAAATACAAGAATTTTGGAAGGAAATCCAAAGTGAGTTTACAAAGTAGTTGTCAGTGGAGGGAGTTCTTAGTCAAAGCCTTATCTTTTTTTACTGATTTTTTTGACAGTGAACGGTGGCTACAATCACTGCAATTTGATCTCTGAGAAGAAAAACATGATGGACATGGAGATGACGAGTAGCTCAGTGCCTGTCTGCAGGCAGGGTCTGTTCTTCCACACGGGGAACTCCCTGATGCGAGACCACGCGCTGTCCCGGGAGAGGCTGCTGCACGTGGGCCAGCTCAACTTGGCGCACTCGGATCTCAGGTATCGCTCCAGGTTTTACCAGCTCGTGCCCTTGACTTCACCCTACTGCTGTGGTGTCACCAAATCAATGCCATGGTGTCACCAAATCACTGCCTGGGAGGCAGGGGTGATACTTACTCCCAACCCAGTGTCCCCCACACGGTGATTTGGCATGCCACCATCAAACCTACAGGAAGCCAATGCCACTTTTGTTTCTACAGCATTTGCTTTAATGAAGTATTTGCCATGTTCCCATACGGCCCCATCCTTGGTATTTGCTTTTAAGGCCGTAATGTGAAAATTTGGTCTCTGGTTTTGATATATACACTGTAGTTGGAAATGCTATGAACAGAATATCTATTTAAACATTTGCTATAAATTAATTATATGAAAACACAGAACTCCATTATTTTTTTGTTGTTGTTACAAATTTAACATTACCAGATTTTAAACAAGTACCCTAAACAGACATCCATTGTGAATAGAAACCTGCTACAAATTAAAATCTGTCCATCTATTTTAATTATGCTGCTTTTTGGCAGGAGATCTAATAGGAATAATCTCGACCTTTTTGAAGAGCTGTAGAAAAGAAAAACCTCAATAAAGTTGCAGCCTTTATCTTAGGTACTTGGAATATTTGGCACTCTGTGGATGGACCTATCAGGCCGAAATTTCCATAGTCACAGCAAGAGGAAATATGGCCTACAGCTTGGTCTTGAAAATCCGACTGTTCCTGATTTTATTATACATATTCATGCCTTGTTTCCCCTTTTCAGTTTACTGGTGGGGTAAGAACATCTGTGTTTTCAGGAGAAGGAGGTACGGTAATGTGGCAAGCAAGTGGAAAGACTTTTTTGCATGTTTGTTTGCTTGTTTATTTAACAAGAATAAATAATATCCATGCCACATAACAAAATAATCCACTATTGCTACAAGGATTTGTAGATGCCTTTGCAGCTGGATGTAAATCTGCTCCTGCCTGGTTTCTTTATGGCTCAATGTGGGACTGGTAGTTATCAACTTTTTTTTCATTCTGTCAGTGAGGACAATTATGAAACAAAGATAATTAGGGCAGGAGCAAACAAAAGGAGGAAGAGAATACTCTGCTTAGATCTTTTTGAACCTTTTTGTAAAATTTATAATGAGGAAATGACAGATACCTTCATACCTGGCATCACAATACCCTCCCTCAGAAATATGAACCCCTTCCAGCCCCCATTTGGAAGAGGATTCCCAGAACAACATAAAGGATTGTGGGCTGCATAACATGAGAAAGTAGCAGGTGATAGGCCTGATTCCCTCCCCTCTGCTTTGTGACACGGTCTAAAGCCTTGAGACTCTGCTGCCTCTAAGTTTGAAAATGTTTGGAGAATATCCTGAAGGACCCTTGCACTCCATTACGGGTTGTTTTTGTGTCCCACTGGTCATGCTCTGCTTGTATGTCCACCTGGCTAATAGTGCTTTTGTCTCCATGGGATTTGCAAGGTAAAGCCAATGCCCAGCTCTGCTCTGTGATCCTCATAGACACAGTATCTCAGTATATCACAGTGCTTTTCATGAGACACAGAGCCAAAACCTTGGCATTTGAGAGAATGTGAACAGCATTTCAGACAATTTCTGTTCATTGGTGTTTGTGATGCTAAAGGTTCTTGACAAGAAAGTGACAGAAAACATGGTCTTTCCCTGAAGACCTGAAAACAGGAGAATGTAACTGAGGTGGGAGTGAGTGCCCAGGAGAGGAGTGAAGTCAGTGGGAGCCAAGGGTGCTCTGCACCTCCCCAGATCTCAGCCTTCATCAGAAAATGGATGAGAGAAGTAGGGCTGGAATTGTCAGATATTGGAGCACAAAGACATCAGGGCAAACTCTCTTTGGTTGTTCTGCCCAGCTCTAATGACCAGCACAGAAATAAAGGGAGACACAAATTCAAACAATATCTCTGAATAGAACTTTGAACTGCTTTGCATTTCTAGGTTATGGAACGTCCGAGGAAAAGCCAAACAAACCAGGGAGCACCTTCCCTCAGGGTTTGGGGTTTTGATTGTCTTTGTCCTTTTTTCGCTTCAATGCACTGAAACTTGTTATCCCCTTCAGCTTCTCCCTGAAATTGCTTTCTTTTGGAAACCGTTTTCTAGGGATGACTGCCTTAGTCCAAGAATCGTGATTCCTCTTCTTCCTGGCCTCTTTTCCCCACTCAGTTAATAACTTTTAAGTTGTGCAGCATAATTGCTGCTACATTCTATCTGTGAGTGCAGTGTGTGTGGGACTGGAAAAGTCCCAATACCTTCCTCACCACAACTGGAGGCAGCACACAGCTCATGTTGGCCTTTTGTCAAATAATCCATTATCAGCCACGGCAAACCCGCCCACACTGTGCTCAGTGCTCAGCGTGTAAAACCCAGGGAAGACATCAGAGCACTCGGATCCTGTTGCACGGGATCCCTGGATGTGCAGCAGAACAATCCCCTCCAGCTTCTTAAAACTGTCAGTTATCACCGGGTGCACATTTCCAGTGGCAATTGAAGGCATGTATGTTTTGTAAATAATCCGGAGATTTCAGATACAGTCATCTTTTCCTCTGAGGGCAGTTGGGAACTGCAGCGCTTCTGGCATGGTGCTACTGGCCTCGTGCTCTGGCTCCAATTACCACGTAAGGGAGTCTCTTAGGAAACACTGCCTCAGTATCCTCTGAGAGGCTGCTGTTACTCTTCAAAGGCCTTACACTCAGCTTTCATGAGCTTAAGCAGCGATTCTGTTCCCTCAGACTGTCCATCCCTAGCACATGCTCCCTTTGAAGAGAGGTTTGTGGGGTATATTCTCCTGCTGACCCCATTCTCTTTCCAGGATTGCTGATCTGGAAGCCCCCCAGAGCTGCTCGTGCTGATCTGCGTGTCCACACGGTGCTCCTTGCACTGTCCTGCTCTTCTTTGTCCCTCTCATCTTGCCTGTTTATTTCGTATGCATTTATATTTGGCTAGTGTCCAGAGATTGCGAAATCTTTATGGCCAGCACAGCCGATGGGCACCAAGCCTGGGATCTGCTCTGTGGCTGTAACAGCAAGATGCCAGGAGCGAAGAGTCAATGGGTATAAGAGGAGCCACCCTGCAAGTTGGCTGCCAGACACCTTGTGTCGCTCCTGCATTGATTTTGTTTCTGTGCCCCTTCTCCCTCCAACCCCCGCCAGACTGGGAGGAATGAGCAGAGCTTTCCCTGGAGAAATAATGGCAAAATTCTGCCAGGAATACAGGAAATTCGCATTAATGCAACCTTAACATCAGGTACCCCAATACTCAAGCATCAGGAAATTGAAGGAATGTCAGATTCTCTCAGCAGAGTTAACTAACATGAGATGTATAATGTATGTAAATATACAGTGCTACAGAGAAAACTGCAGATCCCGGAGAGGACTTGGGTCTGATCTGCACGAGCAGCCTGTGCTTATCATTTTGTAGGCAGAGAATGGATAAGACACGTCTGTGGCAATGGAAAGCATGAATTTAGTGCCCTCATCTCATTTGCTTTTGAAATAAGGCATTCCAGCTTGCCTTTTGGTTCAGAACTCTCTTTTGTGTGCCTCAGAATCTGCACTGCAACACCACACCAGTACAGTCTTGGTGCTGGGTACGATCCTGTGCTGGAAATGCAGGTCCCTGTTCCTGGGGGTTTTGGAAACCTAGTATTTCTCAGGACAGGGATGTTTGTGTCCATCCTGCAGGTACTCTGCACTGACTCCAGCTTAGTCAAAAACCAAACTTCTCTCATGGATTTCTGGCAAGATGGGAGCTTTACATAAAGCTTAATAATAACGACCCAAATTATCACAGGCTGAAATGCAAGGCTTGGGTTAGCTTTATGTAATGTAGGAAATGTGTTGTGTTTACTTTAGCCTGAGGCTTTGGGACCACTAAACTATGATACAAACTGAATTATTTAGAAGAGTATTTGTGCAGCAGAAACCAAGTAATAGGAAATGCTGTGCCTGGCATGGCATGCTGTAAAGCCTTTCTCAGAATGAGTTTAAAACACCACACTTTCTAGTGAGCAAACAGAGCAGGGTTTCCCAAACATGTGCAATAAAAGCATACTTATGCCACATATTTTACAGACATATGGTTCTGTAAATGTTAAAAAATAATGTATGAATGCTTGGGTTTGGTTTTTTAAATATAAATTTACCATCTGCGGAAACAGGTGCTTTAAGTTTACCCTGAGACCAACTGTGCAAACCTAAAGGGAGAAATTATAAGTAATGGTTTATGGAAACCTCTAAAATTTTTAAATGTACTGTTTTAAAATTTCTGGTGGCAAGTGAACAATCTGATTTTTGTATATCAGTGAATGGTGGGGAATTTAACTTCTCTCATGATCTTAAAGGGTTTTTTACATTAAGCCCTGTTGGAGCTTAGAAACCTGTCAGTAGTGAATGCAGTGTTGCCACTTGTGTGCCTCGGACAGATGTCATTTTTTGACAACCTTAATTTCATGGGAAGAAAGTATTTTTGAAGCTTTTTATTGTTGTTATTTTTTTTCCTTCCCTTTTTGTTCTTTTGAGAGCTGTTACCAAGGAAGTTTTAGAAGTCATCCCAGCTTCCCATCTTAATATTAGTGATGGATTAATGGAAATAATAGTGATAAAATCATCTAAGGTGTAAAATAAATGTGGTTTATTCATCAGCTTTGTAGTTTAGTGTATAAATGTCCAAAATACTTTTATATACACGTGTTTCAAGCTTTAAGATCTGCCTTAGCTGCGGTGTCGCACACAAGCTGCCAAATGGCTGGGTTTTCTTCAGCTTTTGTGGTGCTAGCATCAAAAAAGCATAAAATTCGTTTAAGTGGAACATGTCAGCTTAAGAGCCACGGGGCACTTCTCTGGAGGATTTGTTAGCTCAGGTACAGCTTTCCTGCACACAGATGTACTGTTTCCTCTCCTTGGTCTGGCACGATGAAGCCATAGGTTAAACCCTCCCATGCTTTAGGGATATGTAAGGAACACCCTCTGGTCCTAAGAAAAAACACACAGTTGGATCATCCACAGTAAATGTTTATAGCTGAGATAAAATGTTTTATTTTAAGCCATAAACCAGTTGCTAACTGCTTGGAAGAAAATATTAGGAGGAAATGTTTCCTAATGCAGTGCTTTTCTGAAAAGTCTTTTGTAGAGTTCCTCAACGAATGAATTCAACACACATCAAAAAAGATGAAAAATCACTTCTGCAGAACAGAACTGTGATTTACAGTCCTATGTACTCTTCATTATGAAAAATGGAGATGGGAGTACATAGGCTGCCATTTTAAATTTACTGGCTGTGAACTTTTTATTTTGTGGAAGTAAATACTCAGCTGATCTCGCATTGATTCTGGAGTGCTGTTTGAAAGCAAGCAGTTCTTCTGCTGTATTCCTTTTTTCTCCAGTGATCCGGCTCCTTTTTTAATTTAGCAAAGGAAGGCATGTCTCTGACATGTAAGCAAAGCTCAGCTAGCCTTTTTTGTGTCAACAAGAATACCAAGGCATTTTCCCAGTGTGCTCTGAGGAAAATGATGATATTTGAATAATTCAAAAATGCCCAAAGTTCTCAAACTTCATTCTCAGCTATTGTTTTGCCCGATCTATTATGCATTGAAAGCCTCAATTGTGATTGATGAACTGCCTGTAGCAGTGGAGGGAAGATTCTCTGTTCCGTGTGTAACCCAGTGTGTAAAATTAATCCTGTGTAAAACGATGCTGTCTTTACACAGGTTGGAGAGGAAGCATTGCAGATTTTTTTGGTGTAATTGCTGCATCAGACAGGCAACATTCAGCAGACAGCAAGTGCTTCCGTTCTGCAGGGCTTAACAAGTGTTGTGTCTTGTACAAAAATCATGAACTGTGTGGTGGTTAGCGATGCTTAATGAAAACTGTATTGCAGGTCACCCAGGTTTCAAGACTCAGTAGATTCTGCTGCTCCATGCCTGAATGGAAGTCACCCGGCTCAGCACATTAAACAAGAATGCCCCAGTGATTATAAGGTTCTGTCTGAGGCTTCCACACATAGGAGGATTACAGAGGGGATGGAGCTGAGAGCCTCTGGTAGTCTGCATCCTGAACTAGACCTAATGAATAATAGCTTTACAAATTCACTTTCATCCTACTTGTTTAATAATGAACACAGCTCCTCCCTGGGTCCTTTGTCATTTGGCACCCCTCAGCACTCGGCCAGGGTACAAACAAGCAACCTGAAGAAGAGATGCATCTCTGTTGTGCCGTCTTCAGCTGAAGGAATTGATATTACAGCGATCATCCGCACGTCGCAGACGTCACTGGTCACCTGTGTGAATGGACTGCGAACTAACTCAGCTGGCATTTCCTCTCATCCTGTGGAGATCAGTCATCACAGTGCTCAAAAATCCTCTCAGCCCCAATCTTGCTCTCAGCCTGGAAACCCTTGCAGTATTCCCTCCCCTCCAGCATGTCTTGTACCTCTTTCCGCTGAATGCGACAGAGGTGACTGTGAGCAGATACAAATGCAGCAAGTCGAGGAGAATGGCAGCCTCAGCCTTATGATGAATGGTACAAGCCTTCCTCACCAGAACTCCTCGCACGGCACCCAGAAGGTGAGTTTCTTAAAACAAGAACCAGCTGACGATTATTCCTCCACTGCTGATCTTTTTCGCCATCACCAGGGGCTGCCTCCCCCTTACCACCTCCACCAGCAGCTCAGCCAGACCCCAGGGACATTGCCTCACCTTAACGCCTCCATGTCCCCCAAGTCCCTGCAGCCCAGCGACGGCGATGAGCAGGACCTCAGCAGTGGCAAGCAGGTCTGTCAGTGGATTGACTGCAGTGCCACTTACGACCAACAAGACGAACTGGTCAGACACATAGAAAAGACTCACATTGACCAGAGGAAAGGAGAGGACTTCACTTGCTTCTGGGCAGGCTGTGTCCGCCGCTATAAACCCTTCAATGCTCGTTACAAACTGCTGATTCATATGAGGGTTCACTCTGGAGAAAAACCGAACAAGTGCATGGTAAGTCTGGATTATATTTGTTTGAATAGAAACATAACTGCTCTGCTTTCTTTCTTGCTCTCTCTTCGATCTTATTCCAATATAATTGTTGTGCTTTCCTGTAACTTAGTCTGTAGCAGGCTAAAGGGGAATTGGAGAAAACCTTAATCTAGAAGGAAATGATTGAGTAAGAAATACTGTAGTTCTTGGAAAAGGGATTCAGTTTCCTTATATGAGAGCTTAACTTTTAATACAGTGCTTTGTTTTTTTAATATTCATTAAACCACTAATAAAGTGATGATCAAAGCACACAGCCATCATTTAACGTAAAACAAAGTCACTGAGCCTCGGGTGACATTTTTAATCAAGAAACATAAAACACATCTAATGAAATTCTTTTCATTCTTTCAGCTGAACAATAACCCATAGAGTTGTGAGTGCAAATGTTTCAAATGGTAGTTTAGACAAAAAAAAGAAACTTGTTAAAGGATTTTAAACAGTTAAAAGAATAAAAGGAATATATTTAATTACATTTTCAAAGGTTGTTAGGGGCTTTTTTAATTTGCAAAACAGAGCTTTAAAAATAAGTAAAAACCATTGTTCTCTTCTGATCAAGAAGATGTAAACAACAGCAGTGTTCCAAAAAGAGGATCTTGGGAATAACACCATCTCTGCATCTGCCCACCATGATGACAATATGGCCAAACTAAAATAAAAGTTAATGACTTCCATTAAGCTTTCCACATGTTTGAAACAACAATGATATAAGACCCTGACTGAAACAGATGAAGCAAAACAAGTTTGACATAAGCTTCCAAATTGGGCCATGAAATTTGGAAAGTCTCATGTGTAACACCCACACGCGTGTGCACGCACACACACGCACAAATAAGTCCAGACAAAGGGAATGGTTGTGGCAGCAGGTTGGGGTTCCTGATAGGCAGAGTTTTCAGCTGTATGTCTATTTTATTGTTTTGATCAGAGCATGATACAATGGAAAATGCTTGTAAGGATGTTAGATCATAACAAACTTTTCCATGGCAAGCTGTAGCTTTCTATGGAGGAATAGGAAAGAATGTTTATAGAAAAAGCTTCCAGGCCTGTGATGGTTATGGAAGGGAAAAGGAAGAAAACGAGAGTATTAAAAATGTTTTGCACAGAAAAAATTTCACTGTAAGTGATTGTCCTGATTATCATTTTACTTCCATTGGATAAATGAAAAACATTATCTTAATGCCTGCACTGCGTAGTGGGTATTCCCTAAGATAACACTGGAAACAGTGCATATACTTAGAGAATACCATCAAATTGTCCAAGATAAAATGGAAACACTATAAGACTTAGGTGTTTCTTTTTCCTTTGAAAGCAAGAACTGACTGGTTCAATTCCAAAAGTAGCTCAATCACATTTTCTAAACGTACAGATGAATTTATCTTCCCCTGCAAAGATTTCATTTAGTTACAAATCATCAAAGGATAATGCAAATTTGCTTTTTTCCAAACAAAAGTGTAGGTAAGTAAATGGAAAGCATACTTAAAACATGAAGCCCTAGCTTTCCTGTGGTGCTGAAAGATCAGTAGACTCTGTGGGTAAGGGAACTTGTCTCTTTTCCTGAAAAATGCATGTTTAACAGGTATTGTATGGCAGATTTCTAATGTTACATTCCCATTCCTACAGAAAACATTGTAAACCAGAGATATTAAATGATGTAATATCTCAGCAAATGCTAAACATGTCCTACTTTCAATTAATTTCATCTGCATTAAAGTATCAGCTTCTGATAACACATCAAGGTTTTGTGAATAGGTTGGAAAAACCTTTGCATCTGATATTGCAGGTGGCTTTTATGGCATGTGTGTATAGCCTTGGCATGTAAGTATATAAAGATCTCTTTTCCTGGAGCAGATATTGTAGTTGTTCCCATACATGGAATGGCCCAGTCTGAACTGGGAGCTCTACATTGCTCAGCTTGGAGTTAACTCTTCTATTCCCACAGTAAGAGCCTTCCACTGTCAGCAGAGGTATTGTGTATTAAATGTTGCAGTCTGGAATTCTGCATGGAGTCAAGTGGATCCAAGAGAATACACAAAACCCACGTCTTCTTTGCAAATTTAGTTTTCTACCCTTGAAAGATGTTGATCTAGCAGGGGCAGGATCCAAAGCTGCAGCATGGCTCCTTAAAGTTATTAATATCGAGTGGGGATTATTTGCCCAGTGAATTCCATTCCACGTGAAACAGGGCTTGCTGTGCAGTGTTGCATTGTGCAGTGATGTCATGTCATTTTAAATGATGGCTTTTCTTTTGATGTGGTAATAATTGTGCTGTTATTCCTGCAAATTAAGAAGGCAATTCATTCTCTGTCTATAGAGGGCTGAGATTTTGTTTCGGTTTTGCTGTAGCTCTGTTAAAGTAGCTTTGCATCTCTTGGCGTTTGTAGTGGAGATTTTCTTTCGCTGTTCACAATTACCCATTGTACTTTCTTTTTAAGCCTTCGATTTTGTTCTTCCCTGTAAGATTACTGCCTGACTAGGTATGAAGTGCTCAGGAGAAGCTAACAGTGAGCAGCACCCCGCCCTCATACATAAAAGTACTTTTCCATGTAAAATTATTAATTTCTTATGACAGGCTTTGCTACTATGTACTGTAATAGACAAAGGAATTTTGGAATTCAAGCTACTTGAGAACAGGAAATACATGAGACATTTTGATTGAAAAGTAAATGGTTCACTAAAACTGCAGTTAATCCTTTTATTATCTTTCCAACAGCAGTTTCCACAATACTTTCATGAGGTAAGCTTCCTTCAGTCCAACTGTAACACTCTCATCGTTGCAGCTGGTTTGAATTTAGCGAGCCTGCTTCTTTCTCTACTACAGACAGGCAACAGGCAAAACAGGATCTGGTGTGGAGGACTGCTGATGTTTCTGGTCCATATTCTGCTCACTGTGTTCCATTGCCAAGGCCGGTACTATGAATATTCTGTTTTCATATTCCGTTAAATATTCTAATTAAGCGGTGCCTTCTCGTCATTGTGTCCCTCAGTTTGGTTTTTCCTTGGGCTCTGCAAGTAGTCTAAAGGAAACTACCTAATCTCTTTGCAATATCCTGTTATGTTTCATACTTAACTCATGTTATTTTAGTTTTATTAAATTTGGGGTTCATCTGCATTATAATCAAAAATATATCCAACAAAAATAATGATGCAATGCCTTTAAGACTTTAACTTCTGAAGATTAATTTCATGCTTTTTTAGATTTGATGTCCCAGACAATTGGAATTTTGATTGTCTGAGACAGCAAAAATTAGCAAGCTTAAATGGTTTTTATATAAAAAAAAAAGATAAAAAGTTTCTCATAACTGCATCTTTTGCTGCCTTTCAATTCTTCGAATACTTTGGTGAGTAGAAGCGTGCTGATCTCCAGATATTGCATCCTTGGTTTAAGCCTCTGCTTGCAAATGTCAATAGAGAGCTGCTCATTTAGTTGTCTAGAATTGTTTGATTTGGACAAATCTGTACTTGGCTTATTAGTTTACCCTGTTGCACTCTTGTGGCTTCATAACGAGTAGAAAATATGTTCCCATCACTGCATTCGTGTGTGCTCAGGGGCCTCCCCAGACAGGATCAAGGTAAATGATTTATCTTTACGTCATTTCTACATGTGTAATTAGTGTTCATAGAACACTGATTAGGTATGTGATATCCATGAAAGGAGCTGGACAGGGATAATATTGTTAATGTCTTCAGTTTTTGTACTTCAAAGAAACAAATGCTTCCTGCGTGCGTTCTAGACCTGTTTCTGTGTGTTTGCCTAGAGAGTTAAGACTTTGAAGCAGAATCTTTTTTTTGTGTTTATATTCACCATCCTCAGTTTGGGAGGAGTCTTAATGGAATGATTTGGGTGCTATTTTGGGTGTGTATTGTACACAGTGAAATTCAGCACCTGTGCTGTTTGTAGTCGGTTCTTTTGAATTCCTAAGGCTGAGACACCATAGGTACTGCATTAAACATGGGGAAATTGAGACAGAGAAGATAAGTAACTTGCCTAAAGCTGTCTTTAGGCAATTCCAGCATTCCAGTGCAGATCTTGTGTTCCAATCACCACTTCACACAAACTAACAATTTGCAATTTACCTATGAAACAGATTTTTGTACAGATTGCACAAAAGATTGCGCTCTGGCTGAACTTCCTGTTATTTTTTTACCGCACGTCTCTGACGCAGGTGGTTTGACATGATGTGAGTGTGTGAGAGCTTTCATCAGAAGGCTTGGCTGCATCTGTAACACTTCATGGGCAGAGACCTGGTTATTGGGAATACGGGAGAATGCCTGTGGAGCAGATTAGTATTATTGCTCCTGTTTCTGAGGAAACCAGTGTGGAATCTCTGTTCTCAGTAGATGTCGAGTCTGATGCCGCCTGCAGTCCATGGGGAGCGTGTGTCCAGCAATGCAGGGTGAGAAATGAGATTTCTACAGGGCTACAGCTACAGAGGAGTCTCAGGGACCGCCCTGCATCTGTGGGGAAAATGGGTCTGCATGCAGCAGCTTATCCGCTTGTGAGTTACTTCACCTAAACAATGAGTTTCCATGCCTGACTCGAGGGAATGTTGTGGAAGTCTGGAAAGTATTTTCAGCTTTTGGAGTGGAGGGTGTCATGCACTGATGCCAAAGGAGTGCTTTAAAAAAAACAACAATAGTATTAGGCTCACTTTCTTTCCTTTGAAGTCAATAGTAGGAAACATCCATTCTATCACAGCTGCCTCACCAGAGATCTCTCTTTTTATTAGGTCTCTGATGGCATTTCCCGATACTGTCAAGGAACCTCAGCATTAAAAACACTCTGAGTAGAGGAGTAGACAGCAATTCAGTGGTTTTGTGGAAACATAGTGTTTGTTTGTTTACAAAGCCCACTGCAGATTCCAGGGCAGTACAAATGGGTTTGAGCGTGCCCCAGCACTGGAGGGCAGGCCGGCAACTGGCTTTGGGCTTGGCTCTCTCTCAGCTCGTGCCCAACCAGCTGGTGAATTTGAACTCGTGTCTGCCCACAGGAAAGCTCCACATTAACAGATCTTGCAGAGCAAAAGCAGTAGAAATTACAGGGCCCAGATTGCTTTGTGAATGGGATTGTCCCGTGTTCCAGTGCAGTAGGACAGAACTGCAAATGAGTACAGTGCAATGGCCCTTAGGGGCTTGAGACCTGCCTTCGTGAGCTGGGCTGCAGAGGGAGGAGCTGCCAGGGTTTTCCTGAAGGATTATCAGCCTCCCAGTTTGGTCTTTGGATTGCTGGGCTTCAGGCATTATGTGAGGTGCATCTTCTGTATCAGGCTGACAGAAAAATGATGTAGGATGCTGGACCTGATGGAATTGTGCTCTGATCAAGCTGGGCTGGCTGCCTTTTTTGTTACTTTCCACCAGTCTGACATGGGTTAGGTCTGGCTGACATGCTTCCAGGTTTTGTTTTTTTGTGTAAATCTAAATAAATTAAAATGAAGTAAATTCCGAGTGTTGCTGCCAGAATGCAGAATGGTTTTCAAGTTCACTTGTGTGCCTTGAAAATGTTATACAGGACACTGAAGAGATCTGAGAAATGGAATATGGTAGGTAGAGGTAGAGCATGAAACTTCCATGGAGGAGGCTTTCAAATACGTACTTTCTTTATCCTACAAGAACATTTAATTCCACAAGGTTTAATTTCATTTGACCTGATAAATTATTAAGGAATTTGGGACCTGTTTAAAACATACTAATCCTGAAGATTTCCTGATACATTTATACATATGTAGTGACTGTGTGTAGGTATTGCTGTTCATTCAGTGTGTTAAATAAGAAACAAAGTGGGATATTAACAGTAATATCACCACAACATAGTGGGCATGCCCCCTGTGAAACTCCCTGCCATAGGATATAGTAATTAATTGCCACTATTACGGTTCTCACAGTGTTGGATAATTTCCACTAACAATACTTGGTATCTGCTGAAGGTAAGGTGATAGGCAGGTAGTGGTTTAGGGAATAGATAGCCTCGTGACAAAAGCATGGATATTCATTTCCATCCTCCATGACAGAAATTTTGTTAGGTATTCCACCAGGTTTTTCAAACCAGCAGTAGTATCACAGTGGAGCTTTGAAAAGAAAGCCATTAGTGAATCTGGGTCATCTTCAATTTGGAAAAGAAGTGATGGGAGACAATGAACACGACTGGAGGATTTTGTTACTACTGACATTTTATGGACAACATGCTATTTTGGAAATGTGTCAGTATTTTAACTCACCGTTTTTTACTTTCTGTTTCAGAATGAATAAGGGTTAAACAAAGACACTTTTTTTTTGTTTAAAAGCTTTTTCCAATTGATTTATTCAGTATTTTTATTTTGTTAGTACAGTTCCCCAAGCAATTATGTTTCAGCTCATCCTGGACTGATTTATCTGTTCTTCATTCTTCAGTGTTCTGATTTGGCTACTGAAACACATATTTTTGTACCACAATTCCAACTGTGACCTGATTTGAATACAAGGAAAATGATCCACTTTCCTACAAAGCCGCAGATATTTGTCAGAATCCTAAACACTGAGCTTTTGACAAATACCTGACAGTGGTCTGATTGACAGAGAGGATCTTAAAGGAAGGGAACAATTTTGTATTAAAAGTGGTTCTCCACAGGGACCGTGCTGCTGGAACCCTTGTGGCACACAGGAGGGGTAGTTGTACCAAAACTCCTCCACGCTAAGGAAAGTCATTCATGTTCTTTGTCAAGTAATACAGGCTGAAGTATGCCCAGCTTCAAAAAGTGAAATTTATTAGTTGTGACCTACCATGTCTGGCTGCCAGACAAACTTCTAGGCATGTCTCCCAGGTCTTTTTTGGAAAATCTCTTCTAGGCTCCTTTCCCTTCCCTTTGCCCAGTTTGCGCACAAAAACGACATCTCGATACCATGTTTTTATCTTTATCCTCTTGTCCCACAAAACTCAGCAAGTAGTGATTCTTTCTCATATTAAGACACTCAGAATTACTTCCAGCTCTGCTGTGGCCTGGCTCTGGATGAAACTCTACAAGGAGATTTATTCAAACCCCAGTCTCAGCACAGACCTATAAACCTCTCATGGGGCATCACCTTTTGAAGATAACTTGCAAACAGCCTCCTAACTTCCAATTCATTCCAGCTGCACCACAAGATCACTTTCTTTGCCATGCAGATCAATGGATTTTATCAGATAATCACATCTGAAGAGCAAAAAGGAGAAAGGCTTTCCAGCCTCTAAGCACTGGGTTTGCAATAACTCTTCAGGATTTCTGTAGCTCACCATTTTGTTTCCCATGGAGAAAAAGTGTGACAAGGTTTCTTTCTCACTGTCTCTCCTGCCTTGGAGTGAATCATCCCTTGGTTTTACTGTTTAAATCTGCACAGTAGTAAAGATAAGTGATGCACCCTCAACTAGCCAGATGTATTCTCCACTCTAGTAATAAGTTTTACGGAGCAGGAAATGTAATTGTGACCTGCCTGTTTCCTGTAGGAATATCTTAATACACCTCAAGAGTACCTCAAAGATGTGTCCAGAAGTTGTGTCCTAAAACCATAATTTTGCAGGATCCAGCATCATTTTGGGGGGGTGGGTTGTCTCCAGAAGATCTGGGAAAGCAGGGTGCATTCAGTGATCTGAAGGCAGTCTGCCGTTACCTAATACCTAGGAGCAACGAGAGAAGAATTTTCTTTTTACCCCCTGAAATTTAATTAATAAAAAACTCGAATCTGAATATTATTAATCCTTTCATTTGGTGGACAACTTGGCTGCTTGGTGGAGATCTCGTAAGTTCTAAAATCTTAAACAAAGTATTTATGCTTGTGTTTCTTAAGGTTAAGTGCTTGGCTTTATTTTATTCCTTTGTATGTATTCTGTGGGGATTATTAAAAGTGGTAGGAATTGTTCATAACTCTCAGTGATTTAGCCTCTCTGAACAGTGATTAACCTCAAGAAGGAAAATTAGTTTGTATCACCTGGCAGAGGGCTTGGTCAAATTAAAAAGCCATAAAATTAAATATTGTTTAAAAACCGTGCCAACGATATACTTAATAATATTTCTTATTAGGCCAATACGTTTTAATACTCTGTATTAGCGAAACCTATGTCATTTAATAAAAATGTTAATCTGCATTTGTAGGCAACAGAGAGGCTGTATAGTGTAGTCTCGGGGGAGAAAGAGGAATTTAGTGCACATTAAAAACTTTATACAGTCATTTATGCAGTATCTCAGTTCTCAATGTGATGCATTTGTTTGTTACTTTGGGGCAAACCAGCAGCAGTTGGCCTTTAATATCAGATGAGAAATGAAAAGCCATCATTGCACAGTGCAGGGTCACATTCTGAAACCTTCACTGGCTCATTTTGCAAGTAGTCCAGTGGGCCTGGTAAAAAACCAATGTGCTGGTTAAGCTAAATACATCAAAATGTGACCTACTGGCATCTGACCGCTCACTCTGAGCTGTTTCCACAAGCAGACCTGGCTTTGGGGAGCTTTGTTTTGGGGGTGCCCTGCTCTCGTAGGGCACCTCTGAAGTTGATGTCCTCTTCCTCTCAGACCAGGAGCTGAGTTACTGAAATTTCATGTACGCTATGGGATATTGTCACCTTAGATCTCCTTTTCCTTACAAGTACAATGAAATAAATTTCTCTGGAGCACAGTGAGGGTGAATAATCCCAGTGAGGTATCGAGGCCAGTAACATAACATGCCCATAATGCTGTTGTGCATCTCTAATTGTTCCTTCTGCTGAGAATCTCAAAGCTCTTTCAAGCTTTTGCATGCCTGCAGCATTTCCTGTATGGTAAAAACTCCTGTACCCAAGTTCCAGATATAGCTGAATTAAGTCAAATTACCCTGCTGCTTTCTCTCCCTGTTTAAACTGGTGTCATTGTAAAGAACACATTAAGTGCATGGCAGAAGAGGCAAGGAAGAGATACCCTGCTTCCCAAAGTATTTTCTCTTTCATGTATTTTGTAAAGTTGGTGTGAGACTCTCCACCTTTGCTGACCAGAAAGTCCCTTCTGCTTCAGAACATTATTCTCATGAGTAGAGGTGTGCAAGACAGTGATTTTATTCAGGTGTACTGTGGCTTTCAAAGAAAGTGTCACCATCGTAGAGAATTCAGTGCCCTGTGTTCTGTCTCAAGGACACCTGTATTTTCTGTATTTGGGTAAGTCAGAAATGGCTGCATTTCAAATAGCTGTGCATTTAATCACAGGCATTTGTCAGTGCCTGACTTTTCTGTTTACATCCCTGGCTGATTGTGGAGTCAAGGAACAATAGGGGTTTTATTTCAAAGTCTGCCCTAGTTGTCTATATCAGTGTCTTCCCTCGATCTCCTTCTTTTATTGTTGTGTACAGATAACATATGTGTGAAGAGATCCTCCGCTCAGGTACAGTGGAGCTGCAGTGTTAAATAATTGATCTTGATCTGTCTTTTGAAACTGCATCCAAGGCATTTAAAAGTGGGAAATGGAAAAAGCATGTTCTCATAATCCAGCTCAGTAAAGTTTGCACAACTGCTCTTTGTTTCATCATGCCTACAATAAATCTTTCATTTTTGCCAATTGAGAATGCCTACTAAATCTGCAAATGATTACTTCCCTGAATTGTGTTGGGATTCTTGCAATACATTTTTCTTACATGGGTAATGATAAAATAAGAGTCCATCAAAAAATATTTTATTGCCTGGCAGAGAGCCTTTTATGAAATGGTTTTGATTCAAGGAGATTCTTCCAAGTGTTCTAGAACCGTTGCTTACAACTTCCCTTTAACCCTTGCATGGAGGGCTGCCAGGCCCTGGGAATGCCAGGAACAGGGTCAGTCAATCAGCAGCTGGTGGAATGCAGGACCTGGGTATCAGTTTAACCTGCAGCCCTCGGCCTGAGAGCGCGAGCGCTGCCTCAGCCTGTACTTGTAAAGGGGATTGTGTTACCATGAGATTAGAAAGCTGATGAATGTCACACTGGTGGGAACCTTGTAAAACTAATCTGCTGTATCCATGTTGATATGATTTCACCCTGTTTTCAGCGAGAGAGTGAGCAAGATGGAGTATTACAAAAAGGAAAACACAAGGCAGAACTGGTGGGGCCATCTGGGTCACCGAGCCCAGGCACCACCTCACAATAATCCTTCAGTACACCCAGAGGCACAGAGCTCCTCTCTGTCCGTGCCCTTAGGAAAGGTGTATTGTCAACACTGTGACTTGTAAGTCAGGACCTTTCAGTCATGTGAAACAAATCCTGCCCTTTTTCCCCTTGATTTCAAATTGGGTACAGCTACATTTGTCTGCCTTTGCTCAGGAACCAGCCAGCTGTAGGAATTGCTTTCCTTACAAAGAGACACAGTCTCAACCGGGTTCCCTGCGGACCTCGAGCAAACTGTCTCCACATAAAACAAGGCCCAGGGGGCTGCTCCTGGAATGGCACAAGTCACGATGCCTGAAAACACATTCAAGTGCTGCAGGGAGAAGGGATCTGGCAAGAGATGTACCTTGTGGTAGTTGCTTGCACTCACAAAACAGCAGTAGACCTGACTCAGTGTGGGGTGCTCTCAACAAAACCACATCCACTGCTTGACGTGTTGCCCACTTGCCTCCATGTAATAAACTGTCCCCTCAGAAAAGACATGGGAGATCAGGAAAAAAAAAGCAGATGGTGTGAAAATATTTTTAAGTAACACAGTTACTCACAGGGTTTTATCTTCCTGCGTATCCTCAAACGTAATGACATTTTTAACTGCATGGTCGTGGTGATCTCGGAGTTCACTGTTTACAGTACTTTGGTCCAACTGAGCATTTTTAGGTCATGCTTTGTCTTCAAGGCCAAGGAGTGTAAAGATGACAACACCCAGGAACCAGATATGCATCAGATGCACAGAGCACACCAGCCTAGTCAGAGTTAAGTCCTCTAGCTGGGTAGGTGGTAAACAGCATGTTTTACATGTCAGATTGGCAAACCTCCTCCTCCTTCTGAGTTGAAATGACAAAGTTACCTCAGTTGATCACTGACCATTTCTGTTCAGATTTTGAAAGGAGGCAATCAGAAATACTTCCAGGTGTGAAGAGACTTTGCTGAATTTAGAGGGAGAGGTATTGGAGGTACACAGTGAACATCACAGGAAAGGCTGTGTGAGGGACTCTGCATCATCTCTCCTCACAGATGGATATTGAAAAGCCAAAAATTTAGGGCTTTGTGACTTTTTAACACTGAGCCAAGTTAAATGGATCAGAATGGAAGGAACCTCTGTGAGGCTTGGATGTTCTTCTCAGGGGACTGTGATACCCCCAGCCTTCCTCAGTACCTCTCGGGCAAATTGTAGCTGGGCCACTGGAATGACAGCACGTTTAAAACATGAATATTTGTAGCTGCATTACTTCATTTCTAGTGCTGTAAAAATACCATTCGCATAATGGGGTAATGGCCTGCAAGTTCTCATGATTTCAACTGTTTTGGAGTTACAGGAGTTCTGTTCCTTTATGGCAAGCATCCATTTCTCATTTTAACATCTTTGGCACTCGCCTAGAGGATGGGAAATTAAAAAATGATTAAGGGGACAGAGAGACAGTCTTTTAAGGAAAGATGAAAGGAATTAAACTGAGGCTGGGGTGGGGAGAAAAGAAAAGGGAGGGCTTGTTTAGGAAAGAATAGAAAACAAGTAGGGGTGATCAGGCAAAATCAGGCAAAGGAGAATTTAATTTTTCACTAAAGGTTTCCCAAAAAGGAGGTCTCTTTTAGAGTGGAATAATTTCGTAGTGGAAATAGAAGATGCCCAACGGTATGAGTAACATAAGCTAGGCTGTCTTAAAAAAATGGAAAAGAAATTGTAGGGAATAATTTTGAATGCAAAATTACTTCACATTTCTGCCACTCTCTGAAAACAGATTACTGCATTGCTAGGTGTAAGAGAAGGAAGTGTATTAGCAGACACAGGGTTACAGTTTAAGCCTTCAGATGTCTGCACTCTGAAGGCGTTATTTGTATATTTTTGTCCTGCTAACGTTGCTGTGAGGTATCTGAGGACAGTACCCATGCAGAGCTGCTCAGCATCCTGGAGCTGGGGACCCCACTGTCCTCCCAGGCCAGACTCTCAGGCCATTTCACAAACGGATGCTTGCATTTTGTGCTGGCAGGTGTGAAATGGGGAGTGACTGGCTAGAGAGTCAGTTTGCCAAGAAAGATACCTTTTGTTTTGCTTTGCCTTTACCAGGTTTGACCTTTGTAGAACAAAAAGTTTCTCCTCACTGTGAAGGAAAGCTCCGCTATTGATTCCAGTGAATGCTAACACACCTCACAGACCTTTGTGCCAGAAACCGCTGTGCCACTGACACATGGATGTTTCATTTCTGCTGTGAAACAAGGCAGAGAGAGACTGTTGAGCACAGCAGGAGCTTCACCTGCAGCTTCCTGGTCCAGCTTCCTCAAAATTCAGGCAATGAAATTCAAGTGTTGGATCCAGCTTGTTTGGAGTGCAGTGGTGGGTGTCCCATAGCCCTGGGGAGGGGTCTGTGTTTGGCTGTGGAAGGGAGCAGGGCACGGCTGCCCTGGGCATGTGGGAGCTGCACAGATAATGGTAAAGAAAACGTGGGGAGAGGGAAAGAAGCCAGATCCTTTGTAGACATCTCTGCTAAATGTGTATCTGGGCTTACGTTGGTCAATTTTTTGCTCTTTGCACCAGCCGTTTTGAATGAGTCGTTCCCTTTAGCAGCTGAAAGTGCTGCCATGAAGAATGTATGTGATGGTTATAGGTAGACAAGAGGGTGTAAACTTACAAGTTTGGGTTGAATATTTCAGCTTGTCAGATAGAGCTTCTGATACGTGTCAATTGTTTTACGAAAATCAGGATTGGAACACATCTCTGAATGGCAAGAGAAAGAAATGGGTATTGTAGTCATACCAGATACTTTCAATTTTGATTGTTTATAGCAACGCTGACAGAAACTAACACTATACACAAAACTGGTTTTGAAACTGCCCTTTTTTCAGAGTTAATGACCCACAGGCTCATGGAAATTTGCCAGTTTTTACCAGCTGGGATCTGGCCTGATTTTGCTGGGAAATAAAAGTGCAAGGCAAAGAAACCATTTGAATTTCTGAAAGTCTGTGATGGTTGTCTTCTCTCATTATAAAACCTTCGCTTTTTTTGTATGTTGCGCTTATAATTGACCTGTGCTTAGCAGAAATGCTGGCTTTTTCCAAGGACAGCATTCCCTGATGGCCCAGGAATTCCTTTTGACAACTGCATTTAGATCCACTGCTGTGCAAACCCAAACCCAACCCAGCCACTGTGAGAGGAGTTGTATTAAATCAGGGCTTTGAGGATCCACTGACACAGCTCAGCTGCTCTGGCTCCATCCAGTAGAGGGTAGTCATTTTATGCATTTTATGATCTGCTCCTCCATTTATTGCACTCAGGGCTTTCCCAGGTATTACCTGGGGACTTCTCACATGATAGGCACGGCTGGTTTGGTTCCCATAATTAACCTGGGAAAGGCAGACTCTGTACCTGAGTGCATTTCTTTGTAAAGTCAACAAAAGAGGGGGAGTAAGCCATTTATACTAATTATATATATAAAAAATAATCCCTAAAGGCAAGACTGTATAAGGTGCATTATGTTCAGGCAAGTATGGGATCATTAGTGTCATTCATGATAATTTGATTTACCCCCATGGCTTCCAAACAATACATGGCTCGTAGCCTCGTGAATTGGTGTGAGTTAAGAATTGCATGGCAGCCCTGCATTTTTAGAAGGAAAGCTCTTAGTTCTTACTATGATGAAGGCTCTTTTGTTGTAAAGTTTTCTTTACTAAGATAGATGTTACTTCAGTTCACACTAACCAAATTGACTCTGGAGTTTTCAGTCTCGGTTTACCAGAGACAAATTGTGAAAGCATCTAATTGTAGCCTAAACAAAACCATATTTTCCTTAAAAAACATGGCAGTGTGTCATTCTAAATCTGTGGTGCTTTGTCCAGGAACCCATTTCAAGCAACAAATTTAAAAAAAAAAAAAAAGGCAAAATAGCCACCTTAGACAAAACAGACTATCAAACCTGTAAATTAAATTGAGTGCTTGTGATTGTAATGCTGCACTGAAAATGTTTCATTGTTTCAACTCTGTCTCTCCATGCAAAGACACTGGTGTGTACTTAAGAAAATGGTAAATATAGAATTCTGGCAAATATAGCTTAAATGACGTTACGAGTAAACAACAATAGCTGGACTGTCTAATTTCTAGGACTGATTGCAGCCAATTTTCACTTAGATTACGAAGGATGAAGAACAGTGAGCTTTTAAATCCTGATTCCTAGTCCTTCAGAACATTTATCAGTGTACAGTGGCTTTACTCACGACACGAGTCTGGTTCTGATAAATTCTGAGAACTGTTTCATAATGTTATTGTCGAAATTATAGACACATCATTTCAGCCATCAAGTCATCGTGCTTATATGAGGGGATGAGAGTTGGATGGGAAGGGCTGAGAGCACAGGGGCTGATTCTTCTGCTAAAACTGTAGAAATAGTTGCTGATGAGAAGTCAGCTCTGCTGTTGGGTGTGCAGCTGGAGTGGCCATTGCACTCCCAGGTGGAATTGTAGCTGTTCTCCCACTGCACTTGGCTTTGTCCTGTCCGCTCTGGAGCATCCAGAGTGACACCTCTGCTTCCCCACAGTGTCCCCACCTGTGGGCTCCATGCAGAGCAGGGTCTCCATCCTTCATGCACCTGCCTGGAGCCTTCCCAGCTGCAAACTTCAAGCCTCTGCCAATTCCTAAAGGCAAATTTCAGCTGTGCTGGAAGCAGGGGCAAAATTCCCGTTGACCACAAACAAATGGGATCACAGCCAAGGCTGGAATGATACATGCTCAATAATCAATGTCTTGTTACCAAGATGCTGAGTGGTTCTTCTGCAGAGGGGGTGACTTCCCCTGCCTGGGCTGTGCTTTCCACAGCTCTTGTGTACAGCACCTCTGAACGCCGCTCCCCACGCGTTTGGAAACAGGGTGATTCAGTCTGGTGACTCAGTTTGGGAGGCTTTGAAGGTTTTAGCTCAGGTTTAGAAAAAATACACAGCATGAATCACCCAGGAACTTTGTTTTCTCAGTGAATTCTATGGTAATTGCATGTTACAGCAATGTTTAGGGCAAAACACTGTAAGACATTGGAGCTGCCTTTTGTTACAGCCCACTGAAAGCCAAGTATTCCTCAAATTCAGGAGACAACACATGCCTGGTGGTCATTTGAGAATTGAGAGGTGACAAGAGGAGAGAGCATGTGTTATCTGAACGTATCAATGTGCAGTGCTAAAAGTAAAAGAAAGAGAGCAAATCCTTTATCCTTTCTTCCTATATAAATCCAGCCCTCTGTTTCATGGTGGATGCAGAATGCTAACTTTACCACATGGTGATTGTTTTAATTTTTGGTCTTGGTGTAGCCAGGAAACAAAAAATTAGGACAAGAATTAGTAGGTAAAGGACGGTTTGTTTTATATTGGAACAGTGTATTGGTTAATTCAGGAGTTAATAAAACTGACAGCTGACAGTGGTGCTTGGGCCCCCCGTTTTAGTTGTATCCTCATCAGCATGCTCTGGGGTGATAGCACCTTAAGCCTGCAAGGAGCCACATGTGATGGGAAAGTGAGCATCCCTGGGGGCTGTCTGACCCCAGTGACGGTGTGGGGACCAAAAACAAACTGCCGGGGTCAGCAGAGGGTTCAAATACTCTATTTT
Source organism: Pachycephala philippinensis (assembly GCA_013397055.1). Classification (NCBI taxonomy): domain Eukaryota; kingdom Metazoa; phylum Chordata; class Aves; order Passeriformes; genus Pachycephala; species Pachycephala philippinensis. Next base: position 146,671 of record VWZT01013067.1, read on the forward strand.
CACCCATCGTTTGTTATGGTCGCTCTCTGAAGGGAGCTGGTGGAGAACAGGAAAGGAGCTGTGAAGAGCGCTTACATTTATAGAAGCCTAGAGACTTGGAAGTGCCGGAGATGGGGTAGACAGCTGGTGTTTGGCACAGGAGAGGTGGTGATCATGTTTGGGTTCAGGACACGGGCTCTGTTTCCCCTTCAGGAAGGCAGAAGGTAGCTGTGTGGGAGTCCTGTGGCTCAGCCACAGGCCCTGCATATGTTTTGTTTGGATATTTCTGATCTTGTACCTCCTTGGCTGGTACTTTGGGTTTTAGCAGCAGTGTCCTATGCAGTATTTGTTTTGGAGCTTGGCTTCCTGTGTTTGTTCTGGGTCGACTCATTAATAGTAATAGAGTGTAAAATCATAGCTCTTTTTTTTTTTTTTTT
>VWZT01013067.1:147132-168554 GCA_013397055.1 Pachycephala philippinensis
CGTGACCAGTTTTAGTCTTTTGTGGCTATATAGATCTCTTGTTACTTAAATATTTGCTCATCCCACTACCTTCTTGCTGCCTTTGAGGAATTAAGTTCTCTGAGAAAGGAGGGAGTTTCTCCTTTACTTCCAGAATTACTCATTACATGTTTGGAAAGAAACAGAAGGAGAACACAGACGAAATGTGAAGAACACGTATACAAGCTAACGGTCTCACAAAGGGAAAATAAGAAAATCAGAGGTTACATCATATTATTGTAAGAATACATTATTTTGTTTTCAAAACTGTTATTTAACAGCGGGATGAAGCCTTTAGTCATTTAGTGTTGGAACTTCCAAAATGGCTTGTGGTTGTTCCATCGTTCTTCTCACACAATTCCCAAAGACACAAACGTTGGAGGCAGTGATTAATCTTTCTGTATTAATGGCCTGATCCAGCATTTACTGATGTCAAGAGAAACTCCTCATGTACTTCAACAGACTTTGGAGCAGGATGGTGATTTTTCAAAAACAGATGTAAGCAGCAAATTAGAAGCAAGTTAGAGAAATCTATCCAAGTCTTGCAGTAAGAAACTGCTGTATTCTGTTGTGGGACTGTCTAGAAACCTTAAAATATACGTACAAATACAGAAACACATGGCTTGGAATTCACTGTGATCCCGCCTACCTTTGATCTTTTGCTTTACTTACCATCACTTGTGTGCATATGTGTGTATGTGAGAGTAAACAACGTAATCCTAATTGTCTGAAAATATACATATGCTTATATAATGCCATAAATGAGCATAGTGTTGGTGTGTAAATTTCCTATGGTATATATGGCCAATATAAATAAATTCTTGTCACGGTAGTGGGTTTTATCTATATATTTTCCTTATAAACTAGCAGGTAATAATTTAATTCAAAAGCTCCTTCCAAAAATGCAATTAATGTCTTTTGTTATAGTTTCCCTGGGTTTAATAATCCCCTCTTCCAGATTTATATTGGTTTCTGGAAAGTAATGCTTATTAGAGTGTTTTTCCAAATTGGCCACAATAATCCACTGAAATCTGCCAGCTGAATCATTGCTATGCTTGTGAAATTGCCAGGATCGCCTGACAGTTATTACTGGGGTAGAAGGGGAGGGGGAAAGGGAATGAAAGTTTCATAATATGTCAGTGTTATTGATACCTTGGCTATGGCTCTTGGATTTGGATTGATATGTTTACTGAATTCTATATGAAAGATGGAATGCCTGGTGGTGGATTGGCAGTGCTGCTATAAAGGAGAGAAAATTCAGTAATTTTGTCAGACAACTGTATTTTATTCTGGGCATATTTTAAAGCGTGAATATATGTGTGCATACATGTGTATGTAAGCACACACGTGTGTTCGTGTGCAAACTCCCTCTACTGCCTTCCCCAGCCTGGTTCTTGAGAAAGGAAGGGGCTGTATATTCCCTGAATTAGGGTCATGCTTCACATGCCAAATCCCACCACCTGTGCACAACACACAACCAAGTCAGAGTTAAATCATTCACCTGCTGCCACATCTTCACGTGTTTGTTCTCTTCTATACACTGCAGATGATGTTGGAGGCAGGGAGTGAGTCTGCATAGCTCCAGTAGGTGTTGTTTTCTCCCATATTTCCAAAATAATTCAAAGGGGATGATTTTTTCAGTGTCTGCATTAATCATCTTTGTGAACTCCTGCAGAACTGGACCCTAACCCTTGTTTTGAGAGGGATTCCATGACACTGGAATGCTGCATCCTGCTGCCTAGATGAAAAGGTATATAAAAGAATAGCAGGGCTCTGGCCTGCCAGGGCTGTGCCAGAGGGACAAAGACAAAACGCCTCTCCCATTACGAGCCTTGGCACCACTGCCGGGACAGACCCATGTGGGGATGACTGCTTCAGGCTCTGGGTGTCTGGGATAAATATTGTGTCCGACAGCCATCCCTGGTGAGACTCTGCTTGGGGCAGTGCCCACCCCCATGCATGGGATTTATGTTCTGCTGGTGTAAATGAGCTTTTGTTAAAATCATCCATCTGACTAATGGGCAGCTGGGGAGGTGTGAGACGGAGTAGCTGCCGGGGCAGTGCTGCATGGACATACCTGGACATACCTAGAGGGAACAATTGGTGTCCTCTGAGGGTGCAGGGCTGTTACTGCCCTGCTCAGGTCAAAAAGTGTTCCTGATACAAAGGATAAAAGTCATATCTGGCTTGGGTTTTTCTCTTTGTGCTGTTGCAGCTACAGCAGCTTGATTATGGAAGTTTTGCCCTTTTTTTTGTAGTTTATTCGTTGAGATAGTGGATGCCCAGTTCGGTGTAGCCAGAAAAATAAGGTTCTCAAACATTCTATTATTCCCCAGTATGTGGTTAAAGATGATTCCATCTCAGCTGACGTTCCTGTGCAAAAGGATGCTTTAGAGCAACACGTCTCCCCTAAACTTTCCTTGTGATGAGGGGGAGTTTCCCTTAAGTGCATGAAGCACATTGCTGTGGAGGTGGCTTTCTGGTCCCTTCTGTCCCCTGGCACTGCATTTGGGGTCAGCTTGAGTGCTGCACACTTCGGGGGAGCAGCCACATGGATTTGCTTCTCCCTTACATTCATTGTGATCTGTCTGAGCAAGCCTAAGGGACAGGCAGCAGTGAAGAACCAGCAGTGCCACTTACATTTGAATACCAAACACTAAGTTAGCACAAGCCAACTGGGCTGCAGAACCAGTCATCTTCAATTTTTACAGCCTTATAATTTTAAAGACAATTTTTATGACTCTGATTGGAACAGAGATGATTTTTGTAATGTCTGTTTATGCCATTTCAAACTTGAACATAAATCTCATTTTTTAAGGGGATTTTGTGGTTTTCTGGGCTTTATGAATTTTTTTTATCCCTCTTTTATGCATTCTGCTAAATTAAACCAAAATAAACTCGGGGGAAAAAGTGATTCTTCAAAACAAATATATTATTTTATCCCTTCTTTGGACAGGAATTTTCATCAGGAGACAAGGATAGAACATTCTATTCAGCCTTTGCCTGCTGATTTACACTGCTGTCGTTACAAGAGCCATAATGATGTCCAATAACCAGTAACAGGAACTGTGAGGAGAAGCTTTGTAATACAACACTGCTCCCCTTTTTCTCCAGCAGCTTTGTTGGTGGTCTAGAAATAATTCCAAAACGTGTTGGATGGTTCTCAGAGAGAACCATGCAGCCTCTTTTGGTTTAGGAGGATCCAGGTCTGGGATGGTGTCGTGTGGGCTCCTGCCGTGGCTCTGAGGTGCAGTGACTCACTGTAAAACCTGCAGGCAAAGAAATGGTAGCTGGTATTTTTCCAACAAATCAGACCATGGATTCTGGTGGGGTGACTTACAGGGAATGCTTCTAACCATGCTGTGGGATTTTGCCTTAAGTGTGAGGGATAACATTTAAGATTAGAGAGTGTCTACACAGCAGTGTGTGCCTGCAAGTCTGATGGATTGCTACAAGAAACCAAAGGTATTTGATAAACCCAGCAGTGGTTTATGGTGAGTATGTGTTGATGCCAGCAGTTCTGTTTGACATGGATTAGTACTTCTAGGAGGTCACAAGTGCTATCCAGCTGCATATCTGATGCTCAAGGATGAGTTTGTTGCTGCAAGGTGGTAAGAATGAGTTGTCACTTGAAATTGAACTTGATGGTGTCATTCAAAAGGTCCCATTTGAACTTTGCTGTGATAGCAGAGCCAGTGGCATCAAAGTATGAGCCTCTGCCAGCATCTACCGCAGAGCAGCAGGTGAGACATGACTGCTTTTTCCTGTGTTTATACACAGAAAATGACTGTGGTAACCCTGTGGGATCTGCTAGCAAATACTGACTTGTTAATGTTTCCCAATATAAGTGGTTGATATTTTATCGGCATTACCAAAGCTGCCTTTTAAAATTTTGTTTAATCGTGTCATTTTCAGCTGTTCATTATTATGGTAGTATGTTGTTTATGGAGGTTGTTTCCATGTGGGTAGCTGGAGTTGTGTGTTGGATGAGGAAAAGCTGGTTGTTTTGCCTTTATAAGTGTGTATATAGTACTTTGTCTGGGTTTTGGGTTTGTCTTTCAGAGTAAGATTTCTCCCACTGAAAAAGGGATATTGGCCTACCGTCTTGACCACAAGTGAACTGCACTTGTTAAATGTTTAGATGAACAAATGACATTTGCAATATAAAAAAAAATTCTCTTACACAGAAAATTTAGGCTAAAATATTTATGCAAAAAAAGTCTTTTGTCCCTGACTTCCTATTGTAAGTACCATAGCAAGGTCTCTGTGGCAGCTTTGGTGCAAGTGGGATCAGAATGCAGACCCTTCATGCCTGGTACCCTTTGATTGACTAGACAATGCAAAAGACACATGCAGCATCAAGTTGGTTTAGCAACTAATATTTGACAATTTAAAAAAATTTTCTTTTAGGCTGGGTTTTATGTAAAGCTGTTTACATTAAAGTGACATCCAATTAAAGTGTATCATGTAACCCACATCACAGTTCAGCACACATTTTCTGTTTTAACTGACATATGGCCCCATTTATGAAAATAAAAATCATCATGTTTTGATGATATATTCACATAATTTATGTGGAAAAGCAGAGGGAGAGAAGCAGGGAGAGGGAATGCTTTTGCTGTGTAAAGCTATTATTTTCTGTGATTCATTAAATGTCTTTTAACCCATGTGCACAGGCAAATCCCTCCTCCCCCAATTCCTGCCCAGCCCCCTTCCCTGCAGTGTCCACTGGACAAAGGGACCTAATTTCTTCTATGGGCAGAGGCAGCAGACAGAAACACTTTGTACAGAATCGTCCCATCCCACAGACGTTTTTACACTAAGGGATTCTGTAGTATTCTGTAGAGGAGATAAATTAGTTAACCTAAAACCAGATCTATGGACAGCAGAACTAATTCATTCCGTTTTCCTTTGGTTGTCTTGAGGCTGAGAGGATTTTCTGATGTCTAGGAAGAGATAGTTGTCTACTGATGTCTGTTCTTCAGTCTCCCCCCTACTTAGCTGCCAACTTTCATAAAAACAAATAGGAACGTAATATCTTTTCAACCAGCAATCCTCGGTCATCTTGCCTGGAATTTTCTTTGTGTATAGAGAAGTCTGTCTCTCTTGCACACCTAAGTGTTCAGGAAAGCCAGGTTGCTTTCATTAAGGTAACCTACTGATAAGATAAATGATTCTTTTTGCAACGTGGCCATGAATCAGAGACTTGTCAGCACAAACAGAGGCTATCTCAAGCCATCTACAGCTGAGGCTGGCAGTTTGGTGTTTCTGTCAGCACCCCGAGTCTTGCTGACACTGACCCTGCAAAAGAGAGCAAGGTTCTAAGCTGTTTTAAATCTACTTAAGGCAGGACTGTGGCAAAACATTATTTAAAAATATATCTTTGCATTTTCCCCTTTTAACAACTGCATATAACCCCTCAGGCCTTAAATTTTTTATGTAGCAGCACATCAGTGGAAGAAAAGTCATGGCCAGCCAACAAAATCCCCATCTGCAGAGTAATCACCCAGTCAGTGTGCACTGGAACCAAATTAATTCCTGGCTTTCCCACATATAGTGAGGGATAGATTACCTTTAAATGTAAGCAGTGTAACTACAGTGAATCTTTTGGCTATCCACTGTTTGGGGACCAAGCAATGGGGATTATTGTTTAAATGGTAACTATTGTGCACATCAGAAGGCAAGACATGGTGGTGGTAATTGGATTGCATAAATCAGTTTGCCATCTTCTCCTTGCCAAGGTCAGCTGGACTGTACACCTGGAGCCTGGTTATTTGCAACGTGAGACTGGCAAATGAAACCTTTAGACTGTACAGTTTTGGTCAGTAAATGTTTGGTCACTGTCACAGAAAGCCATTGAGTCACGTCCTCTGTGGGTGCTCTCTTAAATGCTACTGCAAAAAGCACCAAAGAGACATCACCCAGACATTTTATTTGGACTGTGCTTTTCCTTGATAGATGTGACTGTGAAGCCTTACCAGCATTTCTCATTTGTTGGAGCAGGAACAGAATCTTGTCAGTTGTAAGGTATTGTACTGTAATCACTCTGCATTTCCTGCTCCCTAATGCCTTTTTAGAATCATCGTTCTTGACAGAAGTTAATGCATAAGGGAAAACCCCCCACTTTCTTATTTGCCTCTAACAATGGAAAAACCTAATAAACGTTGCCATCTAAAGTCCAGTGGGATCTAGACTTCTGATGATAACATTAAATCCTAAAAAATGTAAAAGTTCCAATCAAATATGGCAACCTCTGGCAGAACCTTCTATTTCTAATGAAGTCTGTGCATTATGTTTAGTTGGCTGGTGATCCTAATCAGGGTACTGAGATCTGTGCATTCGCTCTGGTTTTGATCATTATTACCAAGATTAAATAGGCATAGAGCCAAGATGTTGCAGTGTAATAACCTGGGAGTTGAGGAGGAGGGAGGAGAGAGTGAGGGATTATTTATTGGTTGGATAAATGGGGTTAGCAGTTATTGAATGTAACAGAGACTTAACTTTCCTGAAGTCAATGGCCATTTAAACAACGAGGCTTATGAATGAAGAATGTCTGTCAATTAAGAAAGTAGAAACAGTATCATGAGTGAAGAAGGCCAAAATCAGGCCCTGTGACCCTGAAGCAGTTTTGTTTTCAGATTTCTAAAAAAATGGTTGAGTAGGATTGCAGACTCTTGGGTAGCAAATGTTTGTCCACTAGTAATCAGCTTTTTGTCATGGTATTTTATGGCAGTCTTGCAGAGTTAACCTCAACGCTCTGCAGACCATGGATGGAAACCCCCAGCCTTTTTCTTTCTGAGGTGGCTGTAGGTTTGTGCGTAGGAGTTGTTCAGCAGTAGGCAAAAAGAATTATTTTCCATCTTTTAAGAACACAGAAATCCATTACATATGCTCATAAGCTTCACTTTCACCAAGTTCATTAAATACAAGTAGAAATTCCCTCCTCAGTGCAGAATTGTGCTGTTTCCCATCAACTCATCACCTCAGAGAGGCTTTCAGGTTCCCTGGGTAGGTAGAGTAAAGCTGGAACTGCGACGTCTTCTTCTGTTCTGTAATTTGATTCCTAGAGTTTTGGCAGTTTCTTTAAGGAAAATAATGTTACAGGGTTGGGGTTTGTTGGCTTTTTTGTTTTGTTTTGTTTTTAATTAAAAAAGCCTGAAGCTTTCATCAGAGAAATTTTTGTATCCATCCAAAGGAGAAAAAAAGCTTGCAAAACTACCCTCAAAATTGTTCTAATAAAAATTAAGGAACACTTCGAAGGAACAGAGGTTAATATTCTTAAGATTTTGGCTTACTCTGATGTAAAAGTTAACAAAAGCTAATGGGAATGTCATGTGTTACTTGGGCATAGCCTACAAGATGCACATACAACATGCACATGGCAGATCTAATAGTTGGCTTCCAACCCCTCTTGGCAAAACGTTCCACTTTGTTTGGAAAGCAGAGTTAGTGGTCAGTGCTCTCGGGATATTCTGCACAAAACAGAGACTCTGCTGTGTTCCTGCTGCTTCTCTGCTCTGTCACACGCAGGGCTGCTCCCCCATTTCACCTGACCCAGTTCTGAAGCAATTCTTTTAATTATTTAATGGCAGCTCTGCCTCACTGCTGTGCTCAGGTGGTCTGTAAGAAAAGGAACATGTTTATTTCGACAGGGACATTTTCATTTCTGTGCCCCCAAAAAACTGTTAAGAAACAACCAGTGACTGAACCAAGTGCCAGCACAAAGGACAGAGAGGACAGATTTTTACGTGACAACAAAGTATTCCAAGTTGTTTCAAATACATGCTCAGTTTGATTAAAGAGAGAAGTGGTGTCTGAGGAAGAACAACTATTTTCAGAGGTTCAAAGTGCTGAGCACCTTTAAAAACAGAGTACTTTTAACAGTGTTTAAGTAAGAATTTAGGTGAAGAATTTGGTCTAGTTTCAGTTGAAATTAATGACTCACTAACACTCACTACAAGCATGTCAGAGGAAAAACACCAGAATTTTCAGAATAACAGAACAGAAATAAAAACATAAAACGCAGTTATCTGCAAGTTTCAAAAAATTCATTGCAGGTGGAGTCTGGAAAGTGCAGCCTGTGGCTGTCTCATTAGGTTTTTTAGTACAACAAATTCTGCTCTGTGTAGAAAGATTATTTGCCAGGTATAGTAAATCTTTCCTCTGCTGCTGAGTTGAGAGCTTCTCAGAGAGCATTTCCATGTGCCCACATGATTTGAGGTGGATACAGATTGCCTTCCCATGAGGTTTGACTGTGTGTGCTTGCCCCTCGTTCCTGTGTGCCCGCTCCCTCCTGGCTTTCAGTAGGTTATGAAGAGCACATGTTGTGCTCAGCTTCATAGGAATGTGTTCTTGCTTGAGTTGGTGAATTCTCTTTGGAGACTCTGATTAAGAACTAAAGTTGTCCAGAAGACAATGAGTCACGTCCTGCTGTCTGTTCTACGTGTCCACATCTGACTTTGTCCCTTTTTTCTCTTTTACAATCACACTCTAATGATTCAGTCTAAGGCTTGCCGTACCTTCCCTGTTAAAAGTTTCCAGTTGACATTTTCTTCTCGTCTCAAAGGACTTGTTTCTTGTTCCAGAATAATTCCCAGTGCTTCTGGTCAATGAGAAACACCTGCCAACCTGACACTGAGGAAAAGCTTCATAAAGGACCTTTTCCTGCACTGTAGTACTTAATCCAGTTGTTGTGGGAGAAATGAAGTATTGTCGTGCTATCTTCAGTTATCAGGAGGGTCCTAAAAGGCTGATTCTAAATGCTAAAGGCTTGAGCCTGAGCAAGGTGGTCAAGTAAACGTAGAGAAACTCATCTGGAGTCTTCCTGGCAGTGCAGTGCGATTTTTGTCTGTCTTTCATCTCTGACTGTCCTAGAGATGTAGGTTTTTGGGTAAAGCTGTGCTACGATTTGGTGGTGGCAAGAAGGCCCCAAGCCAGCTTCCATGGCCAGTGTGCCTGTAGCACTGTGCTTTTAATCACACATTTTGAGCCATCTGCACTGCAGGACTGAGCCCAGGTTAAGCCTGGATGGAGAAGATTGTGGTTGAATTTGTGACAGAAATAATTTTCAGGTCCTGCATTAACAAATAGGCACAAGCCAAGTGGGGCCTGCAATGTTCTGCTTCCATGCAGACAAGTCTTGTTTGTCAGAGGCATTCAGAGTTGTGATTTGAGGTTAGGGAATTTATGGAAAAGGAATTACGGTGGTCATAAAACAGGACTTAGCTGTACTTATTCATCTGTAACAGTGCAAGCACGCTGCTTCTGTTTTTTCTTCTGGAATCAAGTTCAGTGAACTCACTTTAATAACCTGGCCAGGATGAAGGGTTAAATACATACACCCTGCAGTGCTGCTGAACTCTTAAGACCTTGGGGACTTTTTCAGCCTAGATGAGATCCATAGGTTATCTGAGACTATTAAAGATCTCTTCTTCTCCAGTGGGCTGTAAAGACACCACCATTACTGAGTAACCTGGTGAGATGTGCCACAATTGTTCCCTGAAGAAGAAGAGGTGGAAACATGCTGAACAGATTAGAAGGCTCATCTGACAGCAAGTCCTTGCTGAATGGTGTATCACAAAGTGAATACAGCTTTTAAATCTGGAACACATGGCCTCTGTCTTGATGCTGTGCAGGCTGACATTTGAACAGCATCACCATGCCTAAGTCTACATTACATTTTTCCTTAATAAATAGGTAGAGAATCAAAAGGAAAAATCAAAATGATTTCCAGAGATTTGTAGTACATTAATGTCTTCACAATAGGCTTTGAAAATAGGCATGAATTTTCTTTTCAGTGGGGAGGGAATGAAAGGTAGACTCAGAATTGTTGATCTTCCATGTTCCAAGAGGCCCTGTTTTTTAAGTTGCCTCCTTCTCAAGCCTTTTAACTCTTTTAACTCAGGCTTTTCACTCTGTCCATCGCTGACATGGACAGCACATCTTTAAGGCCATGCTGAACAAACCAGCGTGCTCAGCTCATTACTTGAATAATGAACCATCTTCCCTGTGCCTTGGCTGCAGGGCTGGGGTGTAGGGCCTGCCCCTGCGTGTTCTGCAGGCAGATCATAACTTCTCTTCAGTATTTTCTTCTCTCCTAGATTCTCATAGGAGGAGGCTTTGGGCACGTTCTGTCAGCCCAGCAGAGTTCCCAAAGCATCATGTCCCATCCTGATTCCCGAGGTGTCTGTCACTCAGCAGCGAGCGCTGTGTGCACTGCCACAGGTGCGCCAAGACAGGATCAAGGCGTGCCGAGGAAAAGCTGTTTGGAAAAAATAATTTTAAAAAGAGCCTCGCATAACAGCTCTGGATTCAGGACCTTAACAACTTCATAAAAGCTTGTTGCTGGTGTTGTAAAACTCTAATACACAAGTTCATTCCACATAAGAACACGGCTGTAAGTTTTTAGCTCCAGATGCCAAAGAGTGATCCCAGCCTGTTTAAAATGTGTTAAGCTGCAACATGCTACATAAGTTAATACCAGCTTTTTTACTTTTTACCTTTTCTGCTTGGGGCTGTGCCAGTGCCAGTCACTTACATACTCCTTTACCTTGATTCACTGTAGGAGATGAGGCTGCCAAGCCAGATATTTACCTTGGGAACACACATTCTTATCCTGTAGCATTTCATCAGCCACAGCTAAAGAAAAGATTTATGGACTTTCTAACACTAAGATTATTTAAGTCACTTGTTAGCCAAAAATAATGTAAAGACATACAGTGCTTGTTTCAAAAAAGTTTGTAATTAGGAGCCCATACTTTGCTCTGATTTACAATGTAAGCTTGGTATCCAATTAGCAATAATAGTGTTCTTTTAACTAAAACACATATCCTTCCAGAATTATGCAGACTTTCCAATTACTGTGCTATGATGAAATTATAGCTAGAGACTCATAAAGTTGTGCATAGTTTATAAATGCAATATATTCTTAACTACCTTGCTGTACAGTATATACTAGCAGGGCTCATATGTTCTCTCTGTTATGGAGGCTTGTTAAAAGGCACATATAAGATTATTGAAAAAATATGTCAAATAACATTTATGTACTTACTACCATTGTGATAGGCTGTTACTGGTCTTTCTGATTAACACTTCTGGTCAGATACAGCACAATCATGTGCCTCAATCTCTAAAATTCAAAAAGCACTTTAGAAACTTAACTTCAAAGCACCTGGAAATTTAAACCCTTGAGGGTTACTACTTGCTTTATTTTTTAGCTTGTTATTATGATATCCCCTTTGTTTTTCATAAAAGGAGAAAAGCTTTTGCTCATTTTTAAAGCAAATTGTAGTGCCTCACCAGCTCATATACAGCATAGCCTCATGCTTTGCTATAGCCAAAGACAGAGCTGCAGCTATTTTTGCTGATGTGGGAGCAGACTGATAATCAGAAATGATAAATGTTGTCCTATAGTTAAAATCAACAATAAGAGGAAAGGCTTCTAAAGTGCAGAATGACTTTTAATTACTGTCTGGCCAGTGGGAGAGGACACAGTGGAGCTCCTTACTCTGCTCGTAGCAATTCCTTCCCAGCCCTTTTGCAGAGAATTATTGATGAAAAAACCACGTCTGTCGGAATGGGGCAATGACTAAGGCCTGTCCAGCACTGTGAAAGTGTTGGTAACACTTAATGAGATGACTAAGCAGGCTGCTCCAGGGCTTTTGCAATTTATTTATTATTATTATTTATTACCCAGAGTTTGCTGAGGACTGCTAGTCCCAGAAGGAAACTCCCATTCAGTTTGCAGAAGAATGCTGGGGTAAATGGCATGGATAGAGTCTAAGAGGAGAGTGTGTGCATTGTATTTTCTGTGACAAGTATGAATGACTGTATGTGTATAATCTTGCATTATTCGACTAATTCAGGTTTGCTGTTACTGTTCATTAAAAATTATTTCAACTTTACCAAAACCTTTTGAGCTCTGTATGATGAGAGTGGGCAAGGAGAGGATTCAGTGAGGATGACTTGGGCTGTTGTTATCCTCAGCCCTGTGACCTGTCCCATCTCACCCTCCTCCTCCCCATCACCTCAGCAAGGCCTGGTGTGGGACATGCTCTTTTTCAGGTTTGGGGGGAGAGGTTTTTATTCCTGGTGGATGGAAAAGGAAAAAACAGATTGTTAGGTGGGGGCAATGCCAAGCCCTATGTGGTACCTTCCCTATCCTCAAAGAAAGGAAGGAAGAACAGGCTGCCCTGCCTTAGGGCAGCTACATGGCTTTGCAGTGTAATATGGATCAAGAGATTAGAATTAAAAGAAAACTGAGTAACCAATGAATCTCCAGAGAGCTTGCTCTTTCTTAAAATCTGTCCTTATTTTTACAATTCTTCTAACTCAATAAATGAGGCATCTTCTTTAGTGTGAGTCATTCAGGGGGACAGTTTGGGTTCTTCAAGTTTTGAGGCTATTTTAATTTCTCAGGCTATTCATTGTCTGCATTTGCTTTGTTTCATTTGATTTGGTTTTCATTCAAGCTCTCAGTTCTATATAATATAAAAGCACTCAGAGCTGTATAAATTATGGCCCAAGATGCCTCAGGGGAGTTGGTAGTGAGTTACAGCACTGTGTGCATACAGTGTCTCAGCTGCTCCGATTTACTGGTCCAAGTGGAAGAGGCTGAGAACCATTCCAGCTTCAGGAGTGCCTGATGGCTGATGGCACTTGGTGCAGTCAGTAAATCCAACCTGTGCAGACAGGGATTCCTGCTGCCAGACTGTCCTGGCACACCCACCTGAGCTGTAGGGCTGATGGACATGGAAAATTTGATTGCAGCATTTCAGGGTAACCTTAAGAATTGTCTGCTTTTTGGCCCTGGGATGGCTGCCTCCAGAACCATCCTGTGAAATTTCTGGGATTGGCAGCCAAAGTCTTGGTTGTTCCCAGTGCCACCCACTGCTCAGCCCCCTCCCTGACCACCCTGGAATTTGTCTCTGACTCTCTGCAGGTTTGGCTCTACCAAGAAAAGGGACTAATTTGAGAAGAACACGCTTGGGTCATGTCTGCTCTACAGCCAGCTGGTCTTGTGCCAAATAAATTTCTCCAATACCTTGGAATCAGAACAGTGCAAGCAGGATGGAGAAGAGACAGAATATTAAGTGCCAGGGGAGCAGTCAGGACAGGGCAAAGGCAGATTTAGGGTAGGTGGGGTCCAGGCTGCACAATGATAGGCATCCAACAGCTGTGGAAAACAATAACAAATGGATAAAAGAAAGATTTATGGGAAGATGGAGTGTGCAAATTGGGGCATCAGAACTGCACTAGTTCCCATTCAATTATCTGTTGAAAACCTCAACAACACAAGACAGGCCCTCACTTCAAAGGCCTTAGGTCAGCTGAGGAGCTGTGCCTGGAGAACGGCAGAGGCTCCTCGCAGCTGGGAACGTGGCCGTACCAGCAGTATGGAAGCACTTTTACATTCGTGCTTGCAAATATTTACACATTAGGTCATGGCAATTAAGAATAATTAGGGTGGAATGTACCTTGTGTTCGCGGAGCCAGGAACTGGGCCCGTGTCATAAACACTGAGTTTATTTCTGCTCAGACTCAGCAGGGTAGGACACGGAGTCTGTGGTGCCTTCCCGGGGCTGCTCCCAGTGCAGGCGCACAGTTCTGGGCTACAGGTGGTGCTGGGAATCGTGCTGGAGGCTTAAAGCTCAAATGCAATTTGGGGTCTTGAGCTACGCATTGTGACCCCTCTCCAAAGCTGTTAAATTGCAATTTATTTTTTTTCAAAATGTCAAATAATTTCTGGAGTGATACCAAATACTCCCTCCTAGCTACCCAGGAGCAAGGTTTTTCTTCTCACAGGAATACATAACGAGAAGCCTTTCTGTCAATACTGTTCCTCCCAGCCTTCCTAGAAGAAAAACTGCTACAAATGAAAGTCAGATTTAAGAATAAAAGTGGAGAGGATTTATGTACTGCGTAGCAAAGGGTCCAGAGAATTACAGTGATCAGTTTTGCTAGAGAGGTTGTAAGTGGCACTGAAACTGCTCTGGTGAGGAAAACATACACTGGATACCCACTAGGTGTGCTTTGCGGTTGGATTGCAGTGGGAGTTGGAGGTGGTATTTAAGGCAAATCTGATTTGTAGGAGCTATGGACATCTCCAGCAGCCAGGACTAATGATGGGCTGCTTTTGCTTTGTCTGGACCACAGCTCTATTGTTACTTCAGTGTTGTGGGGCATCATTACTCATAATTGTTCATAAATCTGGTGATTAAAAATGACAGAGCGCATAAACTGCTTTTTAATACTTTGTATTTATACCAAGCTATTTATTAATTATGTGACTTGCCAACATATTATTACTTCACCTTAATTAGTGCCTGGCAGTGTGTTAATCACTCCTCTGCCACTGCACCTCAGGGCTCTCTTTAATTGCCGTTGGCTTTCGCCCATGTTTGCTGTTAGCATGTGCTTGGTGATCTCTGGTTTTGGAACCCTGGGGACAGGACGTTGTTGAGAAGGTTGAAATGATTTGTTTTGTGGACGGTTTTAGCACAGGAGCTCAGTGCTGGTACAGCACTTGTGAAGGTCCCCAAACAGGGTGAGATGCAGGGACAGTCACATCCTCACCTGCACCAGAAGTGCCTTGGCAGCACTGCCAGCCCCAGCCTACACCTGCCTGACCCAGGCACGTGGAAGCTCCATATTCCCATAGATTCCCTCACTCCCCTAAGGAGCGATGGCCTGGGGCTGTGCAGCTGTGCCTGAGGGGTGACAGTTAACAACAGGAAAATCAAAATCAACTGTGCCTTAATGCTGGAAAGTACTTTCCTGGCTTGTGGAATACATTGCCGACTCCTCTTAATGTTAGGTGTGTTTTGAAGTTGGACAGTGATGTGAGTAGACTGTGTAGTTTTAAAGTGAATCCAGTCTTTAGAGATAGTTGAAATCTCCAGCTACCATGAAATAGGTTGTCACTTCAATTACAGTTGC
Source organism: Pachycephala philippinensis (assembly GCA_013397055.1). Lineage (NCBI taxonomy): Eukaryota > Metazoa > Chordata > Aves > Passeriformes > Pachycephala > Pachycephala philippinensis. Next base: position 162,088 of record VWZT01013067.1, read on the forward strand.
AAGTACCTCTCTCTTATTTGTTTCCTGTAATACCAGACAGACTAGGTAAATATATATCTTTTTTAATGAAGCACAATATAGTTTTTAAATGGTTTATATCAAATTGTTTCCAGTTTCTTATAAACTCCTGATTTCTAAATATCTCATTATTTGTTCCATATGTTTCACTGAAGTCATTGTTACCAGTACAGCAGAAAATACATAAATAATCTAGTAATTTAACATAAGTTTGTGATTTTTCTTAAGTTACTGTCAATCAAATATCATTAGTATAAACTGAAATCAAAGCAGAGCCAAAATCTGTAATTAAATCATGGAGGATGTACTGAGACAATGAGAAAATCAGGAGTGCTCTCGCAGGCTGTTCCACACACAACTCTCACTGTGTGTGTTGGGAGAGACCACGGAAGTCTGGAAGAAGGGAGTTTTTCATGACAGTGACTGTGCTTTGGTCAAACAGGTTTCTAAGTACAGTCATGACAGTTGGTTTTAATCCATTAATTGTGTTTGGTTTTCACTTAAGCAGAATATCCCATGCTGTGTGAGGGAGTAAGACCAGCTCATTGTGGTGACAGAATAGGAAAAGTAAAAAGTCATGGAAGATGCTCCCAACCTGCTGTTTGAACCTCATGAGAACAAGGCAATGTTTCCTCTGTTCAGTGAAAAAAAAGGTCACAGAATGGAGTTGGCAAAAGAGTCAAGTTATGCTTCATGAAAAACTTCAGCATTTCCTGAGCAAAGAATGCCCTTATTGCCTAGTGCAATATACAGCTTTTTCTTGTTGTCTCCCCTCCCTCCTTTACCAGTAATGAAAGAAGGAAAAGGAAAAGGAGCAGATGATAAGAAGAAAAATATGGAGGAGGAAAATGGGGAGGGAAGATAGCACAGAATATCTAAAAGTTTTTAGAAATCCTTTTAGTAAAATTTTGAAAAATCTAGAAAGTATAAACATTTTCAGATTTGGGAAAACGTAGTTTTACATCAGAGATGGAAAAGAAAAAGCACACCACTCCAGGCACTAAAAATGTCAGTTCTCACAGTGATTGCAAGATATCACTGAGGATATTTATGTGACCAGTGTTGCTTTTTTCCCATTAAATACATTTTTCCAGGCTTTGAAGGTGTCTTGGTTAATAGCACATCACTTTGTCTGACATGGTTTTCATCCATCTCTGTGTCAGTACACCACCTAACAAACCCAACTGTACTTGTGCATCAGATCAGCAGCTCCAGCTGCCTTTAAACCTGCACGCTTTCTCATCACCAGGCTGTGCCATTGCCCTTGTGCCCATCTTTGATTTTGGTCAGTGCAGAGGTGTTTTCAGACAGGCCATGTAAGTAGAGATTATCCTGGTGAAGTAATTGCATTACTTTCGGTCTGTGGCTGGGAACCCTTTCCCAGTTTTCTGTGGTGACAAGGTTCTCCATTCAACTCAGGTGAAAATCCTAGGCAAATTTAGTGTATTCCCATTATAGCTTTTATATTGCCAAGTTCATGAAACAGCCAATTTAATCACATCATGAACACTCATCTGTTACTTGGTTATTCTCTGTTACGATTTTCTTCTTTCCAGAATTTTCTGCCTCTTCCGAATCTCCACTTTCTTCACAAAGCCTTGCCCTGCAAACGGCCATCCAGAGTCACCCTGTGGGCAGTCTCTGAGGGGTGACAGGGAAGGACATTGCTGCTGCCAAGGTGGAAAACCAGAGGCCAGCAGTCGGCTTCAGCACCACGGGGCAAACCCCAGATCTGAGAGGGAGATTGGGGTTCCCTAAGCACGAGCACAGAAATCAGAGCAGGGGGCAAGACATGATGGAGAGCACGGAGTTGCAGTGCTCAGAGGTGGGAGGTGCAGCCGTTTCAGTGATTCCATGAGTCCCTCTGGGAAGCCAAAGCCATGCTGAGGAGGAGGAGGAGGGGATGAAGCTGGACTTCACCAGGCAAGGGCAAAGCAGCATGTTAGGGCTGCTGCAGTGATGGCTCTTCCAGTGTTTCTGCTGCAAGCTCCATTTTTCAGGGGTTTATAAGTTACTCATAAAAATTTACTGCAAGCTATAATTTGGCACGCGGGGTTCCAGGCTGAGAGCATACTGCTTTCCTTATTTAAACTGCATTTGGTTTATTGACAGGCCTGTTTTCAGATTGCAAAAGAGTGACGAGTGAAATAGAAATCTAATTGTTTCAGAAACGGTTTTTCCCTTTTTTAGGACTCTCTAGCCCCCAAACAGCTTTAAACATCTGCTGGTGCCTTTGAGTATTTAAAAGGATTAAAACTAGTTAAGAAATTCATGTTTAAATAGTGGCTACTGTGCATGTTGAGGAATTATACCTACAGTGTGTAGCATCCTTCAGCCTGAATAATCCCAGTGCAGCTTTCCAGCCTTCTTAAACGGCTGAAACAGAAGTACAGGCAGGATAAAAGGAAGCAGTTAATAATGTAGATGTGTATAGCAGGGCTGATTGTGATTTGGGCCAGGCTGTTCTATTTAATTCATCTGCTCTTGCAAAAGACACCAGAGATCCTGTGGATCAGATTTTCAGGTACTGCCTTTCTCTTCTGGAGAACACAGGTAGGAATGAAAGTGATTTTGCAATTGTAGCTTTAGCCATTGCTGTATCAAAGCTTCCAATTTGAGATCCCAGTCATGGAGATATGGTTCATATTTTTTAACCAGCTCTCCTTAATTCTGTTAAGCAAAAATATGCTGAATATGTGTCCAGGTTTGCACATGAACCTTGCTTATGTTTGAGAATTTGGTCCTGAGCAGGTTGATGTTTCACCTACAGAAGAAATGCCTGAACAGGCAAAAGTGTTTTGGGCTGGTTAATTTGATTTTCAGTATCTAAGCCAGTGGGAAATGGTATCTTTCTTGACAAGATACACTTCTGAAAACACATTCAGAATGCTTCTGTAATATTTTGCATCCATACTGTGGTAATGTGAGAGGAGGGGAGATTGGCATTTTATGAATTCAGTTGGTGGGACCTTTTAGGTGTTTTTCTGGACCTGTTGAAAAGCTGGTTGATGTTCATCACTCTCTTACTGGTGACTCAGGGGCTCAGGCTTGCTAGATAAATCCTGTTTCAGATTTGAATTTTTTGTGGGGAATGTCACAAAACTGTCAGATCTGAGTCTTCCTCCTTGCACCTAGAAGAATGAATTTTACAATCCAAAAGGTGCTTTTGCTGGGTATTTGTAGCCTCTTGAAGCATAAAACTGTACCTCTTGTACCTCCCATCCTGACTGATCTCACCCTTTCAAGATTTGTCTTGGCTAATTCAGGACTCCTGTTGCACTCTTGGGGACACAACTTTGAATAATTTTTAATAGAAAAGGTTTGACTGCATAGATACAGACCGAAAAGACCAAGCAGAGGAATTTTCAGTCTGTGTGTGGTCACAGTACTTGAGCGAATCAAGTGGACAAATTACTCTGCTGCCATATCTGTTTCTCTTGGCAGAACTCTGACAGTCTTCTGGCCTCCCCTGCGAGTGTCCTGCGCTGTTTGTGATCAGATTCACTCTGCAGATTGTGTGTGCGTAGGGATTCGCCTCCTAATCTGCATGGCTGACTTTAGAGAGGCTCTTCTTGACAGGTAATAAATTACAGCTGGAGTGGTCTCTGTAGATGCATTGGGGAATGATCTGGGTGTTTGCTGTTTGTGCTCTCAGGGACTGCTACTGCAGAGAGGTTATATGGACTGAGCCCCTGGCACTGGGGCACTGGAGAGAACGTGGAAGTTGGTCCAACTCAGCACTGTGGGAGGTGAAGTGAAAAATCAGAGCCGTTCTCCCAGAGCGCCCCACGCTCTGCACCATTTCTGTGCCACCTCCCAGCTCCTCTGGTCTCTTTGGGAGGAAGCTGCTCAAGGAGGGAGGGTCAGGCAGCACTGGAAAGGCAGAGAAAAGCAGAGAAGTGGGACAGAATGGGCATTGTGTGGCTGGGTCTGTCATTGCCCAGGGGTTGAGGGAGTGTAGAGTGAATGAGAGCGATGAGAAATTATTGTTTTAAAATCAAAGAAATTAAATGGCACGGAATTCTGCTTACAGAGTTGAGATTGCCCAGTGGCTAAACTTACACCTTTGAGATTTAAGACATGAGGAATTCTGGTGCTGATTATCCAGCCCTAGTTCACCCTTTTCAGGTAAGAGAGGACAAGGAGGTGAAGTCCCTTAGCAGTCTTGATCTCTGTAACCACAGGAGGATTTCGCTGCAGATGTACAAGGGAATCTCAGCTGTTCAACACCACCCTCCCCTTATTTTACTACCAAACAGAACAAAACTAAAAACTTGCTAACATGAAGCTCAGTTAACCTGGAGCTACAGTTAAATGGAGCTACAGTTACCTAGTGGCAACTTGCTGTCCTCTTCTGGAATATCCAGTTCAGGTAAGTACAAGCTTCTGAAAACCATGGGAGAAGGAGTTAATATAAAGTGGACTGAGAAAGTCCATGGCTCACAGATGCCAGCACAGCCTGAGCTGTCCTGCAGGAGCTGGCAGGAGCCACTGGGCATTGTCTGCCTGCCTTCCCTCTGCACAGCTGACAGCTGAGAAGGTCCGTTCCCACGGTGAGGGACGTGGTCAGTGTTACCTTTGCCAGCCTCTCCCCTTCTCCCCAGCCAGCACAGCACTGGAGAGCAGGGGCTGGCCGTCCTTCTGCACTGAGCTGTGTGAGCAGGGCTGGCCCAGCCTATTCCTGCCTGGGGTGCTCGGAGGTGGGCAGTGTGTGAGTGTTACCTGCACATACAAACCAGCTGCTTAAAACAGCCCCGAGGGCGTAGGCACAGGGTTGAGACATCGTGTTGAGGTCCCAGGGTTTGTTTTCGTGGGCAAACCTCAGCCTTTGTATACCTGACAAGTACAGGTGGCTTGAGTTCACTGTAGCTCAGTTCACGTGCATTTGCTCCAACAGAAAAGCACATTCTGCATCAAGAATTCTGAGTGGGACTTCCAGGGTTAGGGGCCACTGCATAGAGAGGGCAGAGATAGGATGGCTTTGCTGAGCACTTTTTTCCTGGTTTTCAGAATAAGAATTTTTTTTCTCTTTGCTTTGCTCTTCAGGCAATGCTGAGAAGAAGGCACTGAAAGAGTTTGTTAGCAAATACTAGGGCCACACAGAATGCTTTTTATCTGCAAAGATTTCTATCGGGGTGATGAGATGCTCTCTCTCCCTCTCTGTTACTGTATGGAATTATAAATATATCATCAGGACTTTTTTTTTTTTTTTTTTAATTAAGCAAATTTTTCTAATCTGCAGCTACTAGAGGATGGGAAGCCTAATGTCTGTGTACCTGTAAAATGTAAGCTCTTGAAAACTAAGGAAATTGCGGTAGTAAGAACCACGTATATTTATATAGAGTCTAATTTCAACAAGTCTGAGATTCACCAAGGCACAGGTCAGGAATACTGTCTGTGGGACCCTGCAGGGCATGGAGACTTCTGGCAATTTAGGGTAGGAAGAGAGAGATCATACAGAGCTAAGCAAGGATAAGAGCATGAAGCAGGCTGCAGTTTAACTGTATAATTGGTGTTTATTTAAGAGATTGGGAAGTGGTTCCCCGTGCTCTCGATTAGCACCCTGCAACCTTGGCTGGACTAGGCCATTGCTACTCCAAACACAGTTTCACAGTGCATGGGCTTTCAGCAGCAAACATGGTTTAAAACGCTTTCCCTGGTTGTTTATTCATGCACCAGGGTTTGAATGTCGCTGTCCCTTCTTTTCATTATTTGTCTTATGGGATCCACAGTTTGAGTTGAACAGACGTGATTAAAATTGATGTTCTCTGGTTTTGACTCTGGGAAAGTCACTGGTCTGGTTCACAGCATGACTCTGCAAACACTTGCCATGACTGAGCTGAAGGCATGCAAAACAATGGAGGAATGAGCAAAAAAGGGTGAAAATGGGGGCAAGGATTCCTGAAGTCAGTATTGGTGCCAAAGTGCCTGCTTTGTGACCCTGGGCCCAGAGTTGAGGTGAGGTGACACTTGCTGAACACACCTACAATGGATTTTGGTCATCCTCTGGATATGTGACAAGTACAGCTGACTTTAGTTCAGTGCAGCTCATCCAGGCTGTATTTGCTCTGAGAAAATGCCACGTCCAGCACCATTCAGTGCTGGGTGTGACTCCCAGTGTTGGGACAGGGCAGGAAGGGCAGTGATGGGATGGCTCTGCTGGGTGCTGAAGGTAGAACAGCATTATTTGAAAACATAAAATAGTGTGTACTTGGTGCTCTGAAGTTCCTCCCTCTAGAGGTGAAACGGAAAGAGGCCTTTATTCAGTACATCCTCTCTTCCTTCTAATTGAGGTGGTTAATGTAAATTACTGTATCACTGTGGTGGTTTGAAGAGGCTGAGTTGATGGACAGGGTTTTAGACGAATCGCTTCTCACGATTTTGCATATAAAAGGCACTGGTGAAAAGAAGTGCTCTTCTTCTTTTCCGGTCTCTCAGCCGGGAGGGGT
>VWZT01013067.1:168613-249951 GCA_013397055.1 Pachycephala philippinensis
GAGGTGCTGGGGGGAGAGGTGCTGGGGGGAGAGAGGCTGAAGAGAAAAAAGGAGAGTTTTGTTGTAATCTTTATCATTCTTTTATTACCTTTAGTTCTGTTAGTAATAAACTTCTTTGTATTCTTTAAAGTTTTGAGCCTGCTTTGCCCTTCTTCTAATTCTTATCTCACAAAAAGTAAAAGATGCAAACAAAACCACCACAATCACACTGAATGTAGCAGTCACTGAACGGTGCTGGGGTGCAGCTACTATTTTGATGCTATCTCAAGTAACCAGCCTGATGTTCAATATTTAATTAAAAGCAGAAAACTTGATACAACTAAAAGACAGGAATCTGAATGGCATGGTGGCCAGCCTGATATTTCTAATATACTAATTGATAAATCTTGCTTTACAGCTGCATCTGGGACCAGGCTTCGTATGCCCTTTATCTCTTTAATTCCTTTTGCACAGAACAGAACAAATTGGAAATGAAAAACACTGGCTTATTGTATTCATCTAAGGACATGCTAATTGAAAATGATTGTTTTGTACTGGGCTGGATTCAAAAATATGTACATCTCTCTTTCTCTCTTTTACACATAAATCCATCAATGTGTTGAAATGGCAATGGCTAGGTCAGAGGGAAGTGAGATAAGGAAACCAGAGGCAGGCACTTAAGAGGTAGCCATAGAAGGAGGCAAATTCCTGTGCCAGCTCCCAAATCCTTTGGCACAGATATGGTTCCCAGAATCTACACTTTCATTAAAAGCAAAAGAAAACAAAGTTTCTGTTTTGAGCTTTTAGGTCCACAGAGATAATTTGGAAAACGTGAACAAGAAAATAATTGTTTTCAAAAAAAAAAACCTTAGATTTTCTTAAGCACCCTTAAAGCTACTAAAAAAGCAGTGTGGTGTGGTTTTAGGTTAATCTGGAAGAGGATTTGATGGACAAGTTGCTTGTACTCTCTTCAGCCAGTTAAGTTTCTTTCTCAAATGAAGTTGGAATTGTAAAGCAGTTAATGAAGAACTTTAATAAGGACTTTTTTTTTTTTTTAAAGATTATTTTTAATAATTATAAAATCATTGTCCAAATTTTGGTCTAAATTCTAAAGGGATTTTTTTCAGATTCTGTCACCTTAGTAGAATGACTTTCAGATGACTTGGAGTTTAGGGTTTTTGTGGGAGGAAGACTGATACCAGATGAAATGTGTATCATGTATGTTACATGCTGGTAGTACCAATTTGGAGGATTAAAGTAAAATAAAAGAGCAGTTAATATTATAAACGAACCAGAGCACTACATCACAGAGTGTATGGCCCTTGTGCTATAAGAGCACACACTTTTCCAGTTAGGATTCCTGTGCACACAACCAGAGTATCACGTCCCATACACAAGAGCAGATCAAAGAATAGCACTAACTGTGTGTTCAGCTGAGAACTGTTCCTGACAGATCACAGATCCATGGCCATGGGCTCCTTCGTGGCTCACTTGCCAGTTACTGAACAGTGGCCGACAGTAAAATGTGAGTCATGATGACTTTTCTTCCCTCTGCAGGATTACATGTTTTTATCTTGTTTATCTTCACCATTATTATATTGTCATTTACATCCTAGATCACCTACCCAGCACTGAAAGGGCATGAAATTTGGACAGCATTGTGCCGTGCCTAGAGTTTAGAATTCACCAGTTTTTCACAACTTCTCAGCTGGTATTAAAAAAAAAGTTTTCTTAATTTACTGTGGTTCCTGCCTCCAGATCTCCAATCCTCTCATCAATGTGAGCATGTATTTGGAGCTGGACTGTTGTGTTTGGCATTAAAACTTTTTGGATTTGTTTGTTTGTTGTCACTTTAAGATATCAGATGAAGTGCCAGTGGTTTTGTATCTTGGACAGCTGTGTCAACTTTTTACTAACAGTCCAACCCCACAGCTTAAGGGGAGCAAGGCAGGATATCCCAGGTGAACTGGTGAGAGCCTGGATTTGTTGATGTTGTGTGTGGACCAGTGGATTTTGCATTTTTTATGTGCTGGGCTGTTTGTCAGTGGAATTACAGACGGGAGAAAAGGCCAGTGCTGTGAGTTAGCACCCAATTCATCCTTGTCTGTGGGAGATGGGAGAGCTGAGTAACTTGACTGTTTGAACAAAAAAGGATTCACAAAACTTGTTTTGCTAAAAAACAAACCTGACTTTTCAGAACAACCTGCAAGTGAACACAATAATTACGTGCTTTTGGTAAAAGCAAAGTCATTTCTTCCTACACTTAGACCTGACAGCACACTTGCTGTTGGTGTAGCCGATGGGTGGGAAAGGCCAGCCTGGGGGAGAAGATGGTTTAACCTAGCGCTCATAGAGGGTCTCCTCTGTTGGCCACATCTTCCCTGTGCCCGGATGGAGGATCATTTACATTGTCACTGGCATTGTTTGCCAGAGATTGCTGCGTGTGGCTTTTAATGGTGAGCACACAAATGTGTCTGTGGTAGTGTTGGCGTAATCCTTTGTGGCTCTGTGTGTCCTTCACGTTGTTGTTGTGCCAGGGCATGCTTTAACTCACAGCCTGCGGGCTGTACTCTTATATTTAAGAGCTGTGATTTTGTCATGGTAAGTTTTGAGGGAAAATCATGTGTTAGTTATGGTGGAAAATATCAATGGAGAACCAAACAAAATAACAGAAAACTCGGGTGTGTTTCGTGCTGCCTGACATGGGGTATTTAGGTGCATGGACTTGGTTGGTCTTAAGCTGAACTAGGTTTACACATCAAAATCATTGGCACATTACTCTTTGTACACAGGATTCAGAGACAGAAGGAGTATTCTGTACCCTTTCTGTAATTTCTTTTGGCACCATCTTGGGTTCTAATTTTAAAATCTTTTCAGTGATCACAATCTGCCCCACGGGTTGCTCAGCATTTGTTCTGCTTCCTTTGTCTTGCTTTTCTATGGCAATCTGGTTTTCTTGGTGACCCCCCAGTAAAAGCAAGATAGTGCAGTTGACTTTATTGAGAACTGAACTGCTCCATTTTCTCAGCTGAAACCTCCCCATACCCTGCCTTTCCCAGCCCTCCAACCCAGTCAGGCTTTGGTCTTGTCCTCCCAGAGGGATGCCACCATTCTTCCCTTTGTCATTTCAAGCCTTATTTACTCCATGAAATTGAGCTCTTTTGCTTTCCTGGCTTGGTGGGAAAATGTGAGGAGATTGATGAGGTGGATTATTTGGCTGTGTACAGGTACTGGCTCCTGGTGAAGATTAGGAAAAGGCATTCCAATGGTGATGAGCCATTCTCAGTTTAAGAAATCCGTTGCTCTGGCTGTGCTTTAGTGGCAGACAAGCCCAGGTCACAGAGCTGAAGCAGTGGTTTTGAACACCCCTAGCACCGTGTCTCAGCAGGGGATAATGTTGGTGCTGGCTTGAACCCCAGCTCTTGTTGTTGCTGTAGCAGACTGCCAGCCTGTAGCTCAAGACTCAGCTTTTAGGGCAGATCTCTGCACATTTTCTACTGAAAGAGGCAAGTTCAAGAGAGCTGTTTAATGCTGCATCAGTAGTGGTGTGTGTGGTCGCACATACAAGGGCTCTGTAACCAGTTACACTTCTCATCATACGACAGAAGCACAACTGTGCAGTCCCTGTTTCAGGATATGCAAAAGATTGATGCTAGTGGGTGGTTTCAGAGATAAATTTCTCTGGCCAGGAATGTTTTGAAGACATTCAGTGCAGAGAGAATGGCCGTGTTGATGTCATATCACGTAATTGGTGAGGTATGTGTATATAAAAGTCATGAGAACAGGAAAGGCTAGTAGGTTTGTCACTCCTGCCCCTTTTATTTTCCTGGCATACGTTTTCCAACTGCAGCTTGCCTGTCTGCTCTTTAGCTTCTCTGTAAGTAGGGACTAATTAAAAAGGCACCAGCCTCCAAGATGAAATTTAAAGCGTTTTTCCTTCATATGCTCATGTCTGGCAATGAGAAAAGAACACATAAAAGCTCACAAGGAGGAAGGTGAGGGTTTTTGCCCACACAAAAGATTGATCCCGGATTGTTTGGACAGAAAGAAAGGCTGCATCTCTCCATTCCTGTGGGCCCTGGCATTTCCAGGATTGCAGTCAGTGGGAGAGGAGTAGGAGTAGGAGGGACTCGAAAAACTCCTCCTTCATGCCAAGGGTAAAGAGTGAAAAATAAAATGAAGCAGTCCTAGGCAGAGGCTGTTTTGCGTGGCCTGCTCTGTCCAAAGCAAGGCATTCCCATTCCACCGCAGAGGATGGCTGCCAGCAGCCATTTCCCTGGGTCCATGGCGTGCCTCTGCACTAGATGGTGCCCGTTTGGGAAGCTTGGCACTGCCCGCTGCACTGCTGGAAGCTCACACTCCCAGCTGTGGTGTCCCGAGTCTGGATTAATGAGCTGTTCTGAAAGGCAGAGGGGAGCTCATGCCACTCTTTGCTCAGGCCAATGTGGATATGCCCCCGAGGCCCCCGTGCCCATCAGACCTCTCTTTGTGGAGCAGCGTGGAAATTGGATGCATCTGTCTTTTCTTTGTCTGGCTACAATTCCTTGGGATCAGTCTGGAGAGAGTTTTACATGGAATCGTAGAATGGTTTGGTTTGGAAGGGATCTTAAAGATCATCTCCAAAGAAGGGCTTTTATGCTGAGAGCCTCTCTGTCTTTTTCAGCTGAGTTAGCTGGGCTAATAAAAGGTTCTATTTCTCCCAGCAAACCTTTCCTCACCTACTAAAATATGTTTGTTTGCTATGGAAAGTTGAGGTTGTTTTGGATATTCTTCTGGGGAAGGAGAAAAGGACATAGCTTTAAAAAAAAAAAAAAGTTGGCAGCTTTCAGGAAAGGTCTAATCATTCATTAAATGAAAAAGTTCATTCTCCTTTTCAAAGAACGCATTGTGGTTACAGAGATGACTGTGAAATCAAAGCGAGTTTGCTGCAGAACTCATCTCTTACACAGAACATTAAAGGTTTTTTTCTCAATTATTAGGTGACTGAAAAAGAAAGGGGAAAGGCAGGGTTTTAAAAAGACATACTGTGGATTAATTCAGAGTTCCAGTCTTTATTCACATAGCGTATCATTTTAAAAAGTTTATCAAATTCTCTGTAAGTAAATGATGGGCCAAAACAGACCAAAATTTTGAAATAAGAAATGAGCTGTGAGGTTCTGATGTGAAGGTGCTGGTAGAATTGAAATAAAAGAACAGTCTTTTTAATGTTTCAAAAGAGAGTCATGGTAAGAAAGTGCCCTGCAGAAGAATCACAAAGCATTGTGGCCTAAAATTGAAAATGAGTCTTTCCTGGGCAGCTGTGTGAAGAGCAAGGTTGGGACTGTCCTTACCTGAGGAGTGCTCACCCAGTGCAGAGATCTCAAGGTGCTTTAGAGAGTTAAAGCCCAATGAATTAGAGCTCAATACAAGCCAGAGGGACCCAAATGCATTTATTTCCACGTTTCGTAGCTGATTAATGAGTCACAGAGAGGACACGTTTAAAAGTCTTGCTTTAAGTTTGGAAATACAGTATTGTACATACTCTGACTGGAGGCTGTACATTGCCTGTGCCCTTGAAATAACCTTATTCATCTGCACCTGGAAGTTGTTCTCCGTCCACAAAACCCAGTGGGGCTGTTTAAAGCCAATTCACAGGTGTCTGAAATTTTACATATAGAGGTGTGAGACTATTTAAAACATATGTGCAGGTGTTTACATTGCAAAGTGCAGGAGCAAGGCTGTGCACATCCAATTTAGGTTTCATGTTGAAAGACAGGGCTACCTTAAAGGAAGTCCAGAAACAGGTGGCAAGGTTGGCATGTTCCCAACTGCATCGGAAGGGAGATAAGCCATACTATAAAGAGCTCATTTTTATGCTACATAAAGTATATGCCGGTTGCTTGTTCAGTGTTACTTTCTTTTCAAGCATCTAAGAGAATATTAGAGAGCATAAAAGCGCATTAAAAACTACCCGAAGATGATGATGTGTCCAGCATTCTCTCCAGTGTTATGGTTATAGATCTTCTGCTGGAAGGCCTGATTCTCCAGAGCTCTGCTCCTGGCTCAGAGGCTTTACCCCAGTGACTGATAAGGTCAGAAATTACCTCACAATCCCTGCTGAGGAGGCGTTTGAGTACAGTCAGAACGCACAGAGGACTGAACTCTGCACAGGAGTTGAAGGGATTCGCTCAGGGTCACCCAGTTTGACTTGGCATGACACCAGTTGCAAGAGCAACTCCTGGACCAGGCATGAGTTATTCAGAAGTGTCCTGGGGTGCTGATGGCTTCTGCTTTTCAGAAATACTGCTGCTAGTAGCTGTTTTGTCTCGTTGGACACGGGCAGTTTTATAAGCCAGTAACTTCTGGAAAGCTGTGTGGAGCAGAGGGCTGAAATTGGACATCTTGAAAGATGTCCAGGAGAAAAGTAAGGTCTTCCCTAAAGTTTGTGGTCTTGTCAAGTGCCAAGGCTGGCACCCCAAGGAAGAAGAAACATTCCTTTTTCCTCTTTCAGAATCAAAGTGGACAGGCCAGGTATTGAGGTATGGCAAGTCCATGGCTGCAGGCAGCTCAAGTGCCTTTTCCCTCAAGTGACACAGAGGACCCAGGTGGGGAGGAAAGTGATTATAGGGAGTTACAGCCCTATACACCTCCTTTATCCCAGTTAATCTCTCTAGGAGGTGAGGGAAGAAGTACAAATGCTCGCTTGTCTTAAGCACCTGGAGTTAGCACACAGAAGAGAGAGGAGTTGGAACAGAAGCCTTTTTTGGATGTGGAAATAGGTTTGCAATAGCCTCTGTCCCTGGAACAATTAGGGCAGGTCCCACCAGGAGCAGAGGCTTCTCTCCCTCACTTCAGTAGGAGCTGGGAGATCTCCTGTGAGTTGGTTCTGCCAAACCTCACATGAACTGAGCGGCACCAGCAGCCAGGAGGAGCTCAGCATGTTTTAAGAGGGGCTGCACAAGGGCTTGAAGTCACCCAGCACCTTCAGCACATGGACCCTGGACGCTCTCCAGTGCCAGGAGGCTCAGAGTCAACATTCAAAGGTAAAAATGAACCATCCAGGCCCTGGGGCGTTTGGCTGGAGTGTGGTCCAAGTTCTGCCTGTAGTTTTGAGTCATTTCTTCTTGATTTACCCAAGTTGCTCTGGCCCATGCTTGGCCTCAGACTCCTCATTCTGAACCCCTAGAACAGGACTCGGCAGCACCTTGTGGGACACAACTGCTGTGCCTGGTGCTTTTTGCAGAGGTGGTATGTGGGGCATCAGGGCTCCAAGGACAGTGATACGAGGCATAAACAACTTGAAAAACAAAATAAACTCCTGCTATCAGAGTCACAAGGCGAGCTGTCCAACACAACATTGGTCTCTGATTTTATATTTAATTTTAGAAGCTGAAACTAAATGTTTTAATTTTATATTATTCTCAACATAATGCTAATTTGCTCCAGATGTCCACTCCGAGCTGAACGCTGCCATTTTGCATAGAAAGCATGTGCGTCAGTGATTTATTCCAAATAGCTTCTATTTTACTGCATTTCATTTTATTCTGAATGAAGTACTTAACAACATGTTTCTCTTTAAGAATCTTACTTAATCATATGGATATAATTTCTTCAATTTACGTTTTCAGTTCTTTAGTGTGGTGGCCACAGGGTGTTTCTTAACCTAGGAAGATTAAATGCACATGTTGAAAGCTGCTTATATTTGATTTTGAGGCACTTTCATTTCAAAGTCCTTCACGTAAGGTACAGAAGTGATTGTGGTTTCCTGCTAGGTTCTGGGATAGAGGGATAACTCTCAGGAAAACCTTGCAGATACCTTCTAATAATCATCCATGACAATAACATAATTTCAGTTCTTTCAAAACTGTGGTCTGCCGAGAGTGTTTAAGATTTTTTTTATTGGGGTTCAGGAGAAAAAGAGATTTAATTTTCTTGTCATTTCTGGGCTCCAGTTCAACATTTCAACTTAAAACCTATTTCCGCTGAGCTCCTTTCCCAGTTTTCCCTCAAAATATTATCTTAGAAAATGTCTTTTATTCAGTTATTTTTTTATTTATTTAGCAGCATATTAAAAATTACGTGAGACAGCTCAATATGAAACCTTTGTTACTTGAGCCTGGCTCACTCAGCCATTCCTGTACATGGGCTGCTATTGGTCAAGTATGTCAGGAATGTCCTTTGGCAGCGGCCTGGGAGCTGCGTCATCTGTGTGAAGCAGCTCCTAGGAACTGCTCGGCGTGGATGGGAGGCTGCTCTGAACCCTGGAACAAAGTCCAGGGAAGATTTTTATTCTCTTTCATTTTAAAGCTGACCCGGGGTATGTAGTTTGTAGTAAGATGGGATGCTTCTGCAGTGGTCACACAAAATATAATACACTAGATTCCTCAGACAGAAAAACCTACTCTTCTTCCCTTTTAAAAATTATTTTACTCGTATAATCCCTTTTCCTCTTAGGCTTTTAGACTGCAACCTATGCCGTGGGATATAAATTTCATGAGGTCGCATCATTTGCAAGGAAGATCATTCCCACCTGAAATAATGTTCATCTGTATTCATTTACATCTTCTTTTTGCATTTCTTTTTCAATCCTAGTTTTTAATTTTCAGAACTAACCTTGCTGTTATTCTACAATTGTATTAGTTATTACACTGAATTGTTGACACAGCTGGTAGGGAGCTAAGTGCTGTGGTTTCACACAATAAAATTTCAGACAATGTGTGTAGCACTTCTTTTTCATACATATCATTTGAAAGCCATATGATTCACCAATATGTGTTATTGTTATCCACCCATGTGGGATACAATCTATTTTAAATTAGTGAAGTGACTTGCTAAACTCCCTGTAAACAATGAGACTGTGGGAAAACATTAAGTGCTATTCAGAAAAGAACATTGCTGTACAGCCTTTCATCCAGAGGATCCCACAGTGCTGTAGAGAATGGAGGGACCTGGCACTGCTCTTCAGCAGAGCTCATCTTCACAACAGGCTTCAGGAGGCAACTCCAGCACTTGAAACTGGAGCAGGGTTTGGTGGAGAGTGTAAATGCCCACACCAGTTCAGTGGGTGTGGTAAAACCCTGAGTGAAGAGTAGCAACGGGGTGTTTGTTAGCAAAATCTTGATTTAACGTCTCCTTTGTAGAGAAAACTGACTTCCTTTAAAGCAGGTGAGGTCTTGAAGCCATTTTCCTAGGAATACGTCTCTCCGGTTTTCCTTCATGTGATGAACGTGGCCAAGCCAGACAAAATGCAAACACTGGCAGACTAAAATTAATGACTTAGGGTAAAGTGAGGATGAGTTCCTTATTTGTAGGGGAGAGAGAGCCAGTTCTCTCAGGAAGAGAAGATTATCCTTCTCCATGTGTTCCCCTCCAGCTCTGGGGGGTTCTGCTGTAGTGTGATGAGCAGGTCTGTGGGTGAAGGACAGAGCTGTGTCTCTTGGGGTTCTGCTCCTCAGCCAGGGCACAGGGGAGAGCAGAATGAGGTGACCAACCCTGCAGTGATAACAGTGATAACAAGCTCCCACCACATCACTCCCAGTGGTTCACCAGCAGCTCTTGTAGGGCTCTTTGCCAGAGCTCAGCTGTACACACGTGAGGAAGTGTCAGGTACAGTCTTTCTGGCAGATCCCCTGCCTGCCTTGGATTACAGGTTGGACCTGAGTCTTCACTTACGGATAATCAGGTTGGCACAGAAAGAGCAGGAGCCTGTCTGAGCACTGCAAGTCCCACTGACTTTTCTACTCCACTGCCAAGAACAACCTCGGAGACAATTGTTCTCCTCATTGCTTTGTGCGAAGATTAATCCAGTGTTGGTAAATTCATGCATGTCAGTTTGCAGGGAAGCTTTACTCTTCTGAGCTGATCTTCAGAAATAACAACTTGAGATAAAAGCTCCATCACGTGCTTGTGGAAATGAGCACAGGTAGAGTATGAGAAGGACAGTCGGTTTTAAGATGGAAAAAAATCCACCCTAACTAAAATGGGAGAAAACCCCAGCAATAAAACTACTACAGACTTTGTGAAACAGATTTAGTGAGGAAAATGAACGAGCTGTGTTGAACCAGTACAAAAAGTTGTATTTGCAACAAAAACCCCACATAGATGGGCAAAGTGTTACCTTGCTGCTATTTTTCAGCTTTCCTAAGAAAATTTGGTTGTGCTGGACTCGTTTAGTCAGCTGTAGCCAGCAATTTCCCACTGTAGATCAGATTTCGTGCACAGGATCCTCCTCTGTTTGATCTGCCAAGGACAGGAGCCACTCTGTAAGCTGCGATGACATGTTACAAGCTATGACTGTAAAACATATTTATTTATTGGTCTTGACAAAGGTAGGAGCTGGGTTTTCCAGCATCATAAAGAAATAGGAGTCCAGGGGGGATGAGTGGGAAGTTAGGATGGACACTCAGTGTTGCCAGATGACACCGTGTTTGTGACACACAAGCTTGTCACACGCTGGTCTCAAATCTTCCTGTGACTGGAGACAGAGCACAGACCTAACCTGGGATGCTCTGTCTGGGCTGCACTGGGAACCCGTCCTGTTCCTAGACACACTCTTGGCGTGTTATGAAGGCAGACTGGACTATGTGAGGATCTTTTTGTTCCTTTACTGGTTCATTAAAAATAAAGGAAAATATGAAATAAAGAGGGAAGTTTTTCATTTTGTTTTTTCCATGTGTTTGTTAGTGAATACATTCAGAGTATTTCAATAGTGTCTGATGCCAGTGTAACAGCTCAAGATTGTTTGCTTAATTCCTGAATGTGTGCATTGTTTTTAGCAAACATTATTAATTTATGTTTGTCCTGCCTCTCTTCCAATCTCCCATTGGATTCAGAATGTAAACCAGGACAGGCAGCTTCTCTGCCATCCTCTTTGCAGCTGTCTCTCGCAGACCCAGGAGTGAGAAGTGCCCTGTGCTGGGCACAGAAGGGTTGCTGAGTTCCCCAGCGTGCATGAATATCCTACGCTGAAAGAGAGCGCTCAACACATTACAGGAACAGCTTACAGAAGCAGGGTGTGTAATTTTTAATAACTGGGATAAAAACCCTCAGTGACATCTTTAAAATATAAATGCCTTTTCTTGTTTCTTTTATTTCTTTGCCCCCCATTATTTTGCCTTTTCATCTCTTCTCCTTTCAATTCCATTAAGCTTCATTGTACAATAATGTATCGCAGTGGACTTTTTTCAATTATGTTTTTGATTTTTTCCTCCTTGTTACTATAAAACTCCAGATGTTTTGAGACTTCATGGTTCTCTGGATTATTTTTTCCTTTATTTTAATCTTCTTTTGTAACATGCCACACATGTGGTATTTTGGCCTTTTAAGATGCTACGCTATGCTAATCAGCCATAAGTTTTAGGGTAGGATTTTTTTTTTCTTTTTATAATTACTGTTTTTTCCCTTCTTGCTGCTGTTGTCTCTTTAATTATTTTCTTTTTTCTATTTGTTTTATTTTTTGTTACCCCAACTGGTTAGTCCACATCAATCATAATGGAGTCTTCCTTTGCTCTGAGGCTGCATTTTTTATGTTAAGCAAATTAATTCTTCACTCCAAAATTCCAAGCTCTCATACCTGAAAGTAGATTTTGAGCACATTTTTCACCTTACTTGTCAATACAGAACTGTTTGCACTGTAACTGGCCCCCAGACCAAGAGCACAGACTGTTCTTTAAAGATTGAGATGCGTGCAAATAGATGATACTTCAGATGCAAGCTGGAATGGAAATGTTGCCTTGGAAATTAAGACAATGAATTACTGATCCAGAGAAACACAAGTTTTTGAAGTACGTGTAGGAAATTATACTTTTTATTAAAAAGATCCAAAAGTACTGGAGGGAAGCATTTTAATTTATTTGTGGTTCTTTGCTGGCATGGATGGAGAGGGTTTTTAATTTATTTTGTTCAATCTTAATTTTGTCCCCAAAACAAGCAGATCTGGCTTCAGATATTAGAACAGCAAATCTTGGATTGTGTGCTGTCCTTTAATTCAAATAGCTTGTAAGCTATTCAAAAAATCCCAAATAAAGAATAGTTTTCCAGTTACATCTGAGGAAATAAAGGGGCTGACATGGGGTGTCTTCTTTGCTGACTATATGACCCTTTGAATTTTGCATTTTGTTCTTTAAAATGTTGCCTCATGTAATGTTATTTTTGCCTGCAAGCCATAATACTGCATTCAGTCCAACTGTAATGAGGTTTCAGAAAATTGTTTGCTTTCCAAATGACATATTTAGCAAAACCTTATGGCGAAGTCTGTGGCTGTCAAGCTGCTGATAGTAAAATATTCCCAACTTTCCCGGTTCATTCTCATATGTTGTAGCAAACAAATGCAACTACCCCTGTTTTGACAAATGTTTATACTTCTGCTTGATTAAAGAAGGATTACTAAAAAGAGTTTTAACCAGAAATCGGGTCTTGTGAAAAGGATGGGATGCTCTGATAGTTTCCCAGATATTTTGGGTTTGCCGGAAAATGTATGGAAAGCTCTGTTTGCTCACTGAAGTGCGTGACCTGCTGGCACTAGAAGAAATAAATGTACAAATATTCCAGTTTGGAGCAGCATTTGCCCCACGCAGGGGATGTTGGCAGGCAGGTGGCTGCTTCTGCAGTCTTTGTGTGTGGGAATCACCTCGTGGGCAGAATCAGACCTGGTCACTCCTGAAACCTCGTGGCTTAAATGAGTCCTGCGTGGGCCAGGTCTGCATTCCTCATGCATCCATCACTCCTGGTGCTGCCCAAGGGGGTTCAGGAATGCAGGCTTAGGGGCTTAGAAAATTCATAAAATTGAAATAAAAGAGACAGCCCAAAGTCTTGTTTAATTCAGTGATGATCAGACGTCTCCTCCAGGATTTTCAGTATTCGTATTTCCCGGTTTCATGGTAATTAGGAAATACACAACCTGTCTAACAACATAAAGAAAAATGAACTATTGGTGGACAGTGTGTGGATGTCAAATGGTTGGCCACAACTACCCTAAACCCCAACAATGTGAAGGATGTATTGCATTTATACTGTTGCTTACTTTTCTAGGTTTTTCTTCTTCCTGTTCTGAACCTTTTAAGCTTTTCTTCTCTTACGCACCAGCAGCTGTACAACACTCTGGCTAAAGCCCTAAATGCTTTTTTTAAAGACAAATAATAAAAAGTACAAGCATTTTTATCCAGGACTCAAATGAAATAGCATGTAGTGTCACTTTGTAGACATAAATTGTTCAGGCTTCAGAAATAAAACCAAATGCAGAAACTGGCAGGTCCTTTTATGTTACAGTTACCTTCCACTTTGTAATCACAAAGGGCAAAAACCTAACAATTTAAACTTCTAACAGTTAAAGCTTCTAACAATTTAAATCTATAAATTTGAATCTGGCAAAATAAATTGGGATTCTTTAGGATGATAAAATCTCATTCCTAACGGTGACTTTTTATGTGCTGAAATAATTCTGTTGAGTTTAAAACTCCTTGCATGCGCCACGTTACTCATGCACAACTATTTACAGGATCAGAGCTTTGCATTGGAGCTACAGCAGCGAATTAAACGTTAATCGAATCAGGAGCTAGCTGGGAAAAACAAAGCACCCAAACAGATACTTTGATTGTCCTGTGGAGTGGAACAACTCATGTGTTTAAGTTCCTGAGGTTCGTAACAGTTCGGAGCCCTATGTGCTGTGCTTGCAGCCGTGGCCCCGACATTGGCCTCAGTGTGCTGTAAAACATTGATGCTATTTAAAGAGTGGTGTGGCTGTTTCCTCCCCTCCAGAAGGAATACGCAGCCTCACAGGATCCTTTTTCTATAACGTGTTTTTCAGTAAAATTTTCCCAATTTTGTAATCAGTTGGGAAGAAAAAACATTTCACAATGTTCATAAGGCTTGTGGATGTTTTGACCAGACATCAGATTTCCTATTGATAGCACTAAATGCTTTGGAATGAAATGTTTTGGGTTTTCCATCTGTAGGCTGTCTGAGATGTCAGCAGCCAATATGACCTGCTCTTTCCCTTTTAGGTCTATAAATAAAAGGCAGCTTGTTTAACTGATCTTGCAGCAGAGAGCAGAGGTGTATATTAATGAGCTTGCTCTAATGGCACACTGGACCTATTTAGCACTACGACTGTGAAGGCTTCTCTTTTTCAGTCATAACTCATTTCCTAAGAAAATGTCAGTTATTGCTTCGCCCTATGGTCTGAGCTGGTTAGTTTATAGTTTATTTCTTCTGATCTGTACCACTGACAGATATTCTAGACATGACCATGATTAAATACGCTTATGAAAATGGTAAACATTTGATAATATAAACCCTCTTGGGAACATGCTGTTACTTCTGCATGGCAACATTCTCAGGTGCATTCATAGTATAATCTGGAAGCAAAGAAAAAACATTTTAAGCAATTACAGTTATTAGATTAAACTGTTTTGTTGGGAAAAATTGTGATCTGTTTAGATCACTGTGAGATAATTCAGTGTTTTTATAAATACGGCTTTTGAATGCATGATATTGCAACAGTGACACTGCAGTGAGATTTTAGTGTGAAATAAAGATCACATATGTATTTCCATATGGTAATGAACTAGTTCAGACCCATAAATGTCTACAAGGTATTTTTTCCTGGTAGAAGCCCTGCTCTAAAAGCAGCAGTAGTTATAAAACCCAATAACTGCATTGTGTTCTTGCTGTAATCATGTGGCATTGTTTTGTGTCTGTGCTTGGGTGTGTGCATTAACGATCTCACAGCAAAGACAAAAGTAGTAATTGCAATATAATTATTATTTTTATTGATGAAACTTGTTTAAGAGCTCTGTTGACATTTACAGACTTTAGGATCATGGAGCATTTGTTACAGTTATCCCAGGCATCAAACGTCCACAAAATGTTTAGGATTGTAGGATTAAGCAGTGACAGATTGGGGCCAGATGTCTGGGAGATCCTGTAAGTGGCCTTCTCAGTTGATAAAATAGCTCTTACCATCCTGAAACCCTTTTGAAACTGAACATTACTTCTTTGTAGTTGAAGCTGAGACACTTGAGGGATGGCTGGATCTTCCTGGAGGTTATTTAAAAAGGAGAATGAGCACCCCATTTCTCCAAGAGTAGCTTTATTTAGTGTATATATAAATGTAAATACACTCCAAGTAGCCAGAGTAGGTGGAAGGGTTAAGAGAGTTGGTGAGCAGCAGTTAAACCCAAGAACTACCTCACAAACTTGTCTTAACAGCAGCAACCCAGAAGTTACCACAGCCCTCCTCTTCAGGGAAGCTGTGTCCATATGTGGACTTCCCTAGGGACAAACTGTGAGGGACATAGTCAGCAGATCCAGCACGAACTAAGAGAGTTAAAAAAGGTGTCCTTCAGTGTGTAACTCCTTCTGCAGCTCTGAGTGGATTCTCAGCCCCACCCTGCTCAGCTCTTTGTACCAACTCCTTTCCTCCCTCCCTTTCAGACCTTTCATCTTCACCTTCCCCTCTTCTCATCCCTTGCTGACAAAGTTCTTGCCCCCACTCCTTTCCCACTGATTTTCTTCCTGTTTCACCAACCCAGCCTTTGCCAACTTGAATATCTGAGTACTGCAGTCACATCATTCTCTTTGCTGGTGTATTGTTCCCCCTCACATGTTTATCCTGAGTTTAGCACTGCATTGGGACCATCCCACTGTCTGTTACCCAGTTTAATAGAGCTGGTTAATACAAATAATGTGAATTAGGAAATAATAACATAAATAAGAAAAGCTCTGAATGTCCAAGCATATGTGGTGATGGAGGAACCTTACTGCTGAAGGCATTGGACATATTTACCAAGAGAAGGCAGCTGACCACAGTGGAAGGGTCTGTAAATGAGCCCATATTTGTCTGAGTGTTGCTGCTTACACTGTAGCTCTGAGCATTTCTGGTAGGGCCTGCTCCATCTCTTCCTGAAGTGTCGATCCAGCAAACTCTTAAACATATGTGCTTTCATGTGTTTTAAATTAAGCTTGTGTTTAGATGTTTTAGGACATTTGCTGTTGGAATTTTTGCTACTGACATCAATGAGAGTGGAGCTGGACCTTTAATAGGTTTGGATTATTCTGCATACCTTCCTACTTTGCATTAGGCTCTAGGTATGGAACTGAAGACTGGTAATACATTAGAAAAACATTCTGAGGGTCAAGATCCTTCTCTCTAAATTAGAGAGAGATGGATTTGATGGCTGGAGTGTTCAGTGGATGAGGAATGATGGTCACATCCAGAGGGTAGTGTCGAATGACAATATTCAGACTGGATGTCGGGGACAGGTGGTGTCCCTTGGGGGTCCACACTGGGACCAGGTGCAGTCTCAGCAGATTTGCAGGTGACACCCAACCTGCGTGGTGCGGCTGACACTCCTGAGGGATGCGATGCCATCCAGAGGGACCTGCACAAGCTCCAGAAGTGGCCCATGAGACTCTAATGGGTTTCAACAAGGCCAAGTCCAGGATCCTGCAGCTGGTTCAGGGCAACCCCTAGTATCAACACAGGCTGGGGGATGAAGGAACATTTTTTTGTAACAAAAATGCTCCAAGGGATGGAACACCTCTTCTGAGAAGAAAGGCTGAGAGAGTTGGGCTTGTTCAGCCTGGAGAAGGCGCCAGGGAGACTTAGAGCAGCCTCTCAGTGCTTGAAGGGGATCTGTAAGAGACATGAAAGGGGTTCAAAGGGATGCCACACTATGGACACACTAATCAAAGGAGGCTGGAAAGGAGGAAGATTAGGAACAAAAAGGAAGAAAGTGATCTTTAGGACCTCAGAACATTCACTCAGCTTTATGGAATGTCCTGTGAGAACTATGAATTTGCTGAACTCTGCTCTATTTTTCATAGACTTCAGCATTTTTGTACATTTCAAATTGCTCCATTCTGAATCTTTGTCAGATTTTAGTGATGATCATGAAGAGAGTTTGTTTCTTTTGAAGCCTTGGTGGCTTTGGTAGCTTCCAAACCGCCCTGCCTCCTTGCATCAGCTCAAGTGTTCAGAAGTGGGTTGTGGCCAAACAAAAGCTTCTGAACTCATAAACTGCATGTCTCCAGGTAATTTTGTGGATCTGTAACAATAGCTGTGATAGGTAAAGATGGAAATACATACACATCAGATAGTTGTCTGTACAGATAGACCCAATATGCCATTTAGATGGGTTAATATCTGCCCGGGGCAGTGAAATATTGGTGGCAGTAAAGGCCACATTGATCCTTTGATGTGTGGGTGGCTGGGACAGACAGAGAAGTGCCAGAAACCCCTCTGCCTGCAGTGCACAGAGCTGATCTGCATCCTGTGCCAGGACACAGCCCGCAACATGAAGTGCTGGCTCGAGAACCACTTTGGTCACTGTGTTGAGGTATTTACAGTACACACTGGGCTGAGCACAATGGGGTGGGCCTTTCTCCATCAGTGATTTAATTTGCTTTCGGCAGGCCCTGGGAGATCAGGTGCCTCCAGGGTACAGCATCCTAAAGGCTCCTGCATCTGCTCTCCCTTCCCATCCCTCCCCCTGCAGTGCTGGATGCAACAGCCAAGTCAGCAGTGTGCATGCACTGATGTGTGTAAGAGGTGTGAGTGACAAACAGGATTGGCAAGGTGATTTCTGTGATGCCATCTCAGGAGCCACAGCGTCCTGGAAAGCTGCTGAACAAAATCCTGACTTAGCAAAAGGAAGAGACAAAGCATTTGCTGATTTTGTGAGAGTCAGCATTTCACTGTTTATGAGCACGAATCATGCAAAAATCTGTGGCTTCCAGAAACAGTGGTTGGAACAGGTTGCTCAGAGAAGCTGTGGCTGCCCCATCCCTGGAATTGCTCAGGGCCAGGTTGGACGGGGCTTGGAGCAACCTGGGATAGTGGAAGGTGTCCCTGCCCGGAGCAGGGCTTGGAACTAGGTGACCCTTAAGATCCCTTCCAACACAAACCATTCTATGAAGATGCACCTACATTATTTCAGAATTGCTGTTAGTGTTGATAGGAAGGTGAATTGGGTTGTGTTTCTCAAATACATTCCTTGAGATCACAAATTCTTGAGGAACCAGGTTTTTATCTGCATAGAGACATAAGAAGATGTGCAGTGCTGTGAAACAGCAATATATGCAGAGTGGGCAAAGAATATGCATTCCATGACTCGAGTTTTTGCATGCAAGTATTTGAACATGTGTGAGTGAGTGCATTTGATGGGTGTGCAGGTGCACGAATGTGCACACACAGGTATTTGTGCTCACCTGGGAGAGTTCCCAAAGCACATCCTACAGACAGTGCCTGTTGTGTGTAACACTGACACTTAGCAGTGAGCAACGCAAAACACCCTTCCCTTGGCCTAGTTAGTAGCTGGAAATTTTACTTATTTATTTATTCAGATTTAATTTGAAACAGTGACTTCTGTTATGAACGCTATGCAGCATTTTATTGCTGAGCTCCCTAATGAAACGG
This sequence comes from Pachycephala philippinensis, assembly GCA_013397055.1. Classification (NCBI taxonomy): domain Eukaryota; kingdom Metazoa; phylum Chordata; class Aves; order Passeriformes; genus Pachycephala; species Pachycephala philippinensis. The sequence goes on from VWZT01013067.1 coordinate 186,987, forward strand.
GTGCTTAAGAAGTCAGAATTGCTCAGGTTACTGGTTGTATAAATGCTGAGAACAGCTCTGAATGATACAGCTAGTAAAGAAAAGGGTGCAGAATAACAGCAGAGTTCCTTTGGATTGATCTTCAAATGGATCAGGTCTTCCTGTAATAGTCCGTGCTCATCTGCTCCAGTGTATAATATTTCAGACACCTGAAACCAGGTTCTAACCTGCCACAAATAGCTTCTCTTGCTCTCTGTCTGTAGCAGCTAATTGTTACTGCCCACAGTGGTTCCTGTGCCAGTTAACATCTCAGAGGACTCCGCAGAACACTTGTTCTTTCTTTAAATTTTCTGTTCTGACACCATGTCTTTAAGTATTCGGTACTTCAGACAGAATGTGTGAGATATTTATAACCCTTGTATTATTACTGAGCTGCACACCGTGTCTTCGGTGACAGATTAAATGAACAGCACAATATGTTGTGTTATATCCATAAATTCCAACAGATGTTTGAATGTTGGTTGATTTATTGCAGGTACAACTTGGTTCTTACACTGTTCTCATTGTGGCTGCACATGGTTTATTTAATAGAACCTTACAACGATTTTTTTTATGGCGTTTTTCAGTTTGAAGGGTGCAACAAGGCATTTTCTAGGCTTGAGAACCTCAAGATTCACCTCCGGAGTCATACTGGGGAGAAGCCATACCTGTGTCAGCATCCTGGCTGCCAGAAAGCTTTCAGCAACTCCAGCGACCGGGCAAAGCATCAGCGGACACACCTGGACACCGTAAGCATGATTTCATACTGGGAGCTGCCCCGAGTTTTCCAGTGGTCCTGGTACACAATCAGTTCTGGAAATGCAGGGGGACTTGACCTTTTCATGAGAAGAGTCTTAGAAAACTCAGCTATGAGCAAGTGTATTTGGTTTTGAACTGTATGTGCTTTGAGAAATGAAAAAGCCTTGATCATAGAGAGGCAGTTAGTTGGTGTTACTCATGCTGAGGAGTTACGCAGGAGTAGGTTACTCAGCAAACTCTCCCATTGTTCCTGTTCCAGTAAGAGCAGGCAGCAGCACAATAAGGTGTAGCTGAGTGAAAGCTGAGTCACTGCTGCTGCACCAAATGTGTGCTATTGTCTCACTTCCTGTCCCCTTCAGTGAGTGCTCTGAGTGAATGCAGAAGCTGTTCAGACCTCTCAGTGCAAGGTAAATGCACTTCAGTTTTGGGCAGTAGTTTTGTAAAAGTGAAAATAAATCTGTCTCATAACTCTGTGGAATTGGTTAAGTACCCTCCATCAGAATTCAATGTGAGAAACACGTTCTTGTATTCTACAGTTGGTAGATTTGGCTTGACTCTGCAGCTCTTCTCACTTGTCTCACAGAGAAGATGGGAGCCTGTCAAGCATCTTGGGCTCTACTGAGATGAAATCACCAGATCATGAGGAAAGAAAGCAGTGAGACAGCTCTGCAGACCAGTCATGTCCTCAGCATAGATTGTAAAGAATAACAGGCAGAGTTGTTCCTTTGTCTTTTTCAAAGAAGTGAATATATGGTTTAGTTTGGCCAAGTGTTTATGGGGCAGAACTTTTGAGTTTAATTGATATTTACTTTTTAAGCAGTTACACATTTCAGACAGTGCAGCATTAAGGAATGTCTAATGTACATTATGCCTTGCAAAAACAAACAAGTAAGAGAAGCAAGTCAGTCACATTTTCCAAACCAAAGCACACTTACAATAACAATGTTTTATTTATTTGAAAGTCAACCTGAGATATTTGAATTTGTAATTTGCATCTCTTTTGAAAGTGGATATACTAAATTGCGTGCAGTTTTTAAATTTAATTGCATGAATCTATAGATACACTTTTTATTATCCAAACTCACAAATGGAATGCCATCTATTAGTTTTAAGAGAGAACTTAAATGGTTACTAAAATGAGCACAAATTCTTTGTGTGTGTTGTCTGTGCAATATTGAAAACAAATGTCTTAACTTTCTATTTTCTTCTCTTCTCCCTTTATCTCTGTCTTTATTATCTGAAATGCTCATAAATCAGGAAAAAGGTACAGTAATAATTTTCTACTAACTTCCTTAAATATCTAAAAACATCCTCCATGCTATTCCACTGCAGGTTCTCTAAAACTGTTTCTGTAGTTGTGCACACAGTAACTGAGTTCCACTTACCTGGTTTAATTGAAGCCCTGTCGTTGGTTTAGGCTCAGTGAATTGTGTGCTTATGTGAACGTGAAAAATAGCAGAGCTACAGGATGGTGCTGCTGCACCAAACAACTGCCTGGAATGTGAGAGCAAAGAGCCATGAACCTTTGTAAGGGTAGTCAGATTTTCATCTAGTTCCCTATTGCTGAGTTGAATCATTTTATCACTAATTTGAATGACATCTGTGATTTGAAAAATACTCTGCTAGTTTTTCTGCCAAGGGATTTGTTAAAGTTTTCCATAGCTTTTCCTCAGGTGTCAGTTCACTGTGTTCCAGACACTCTCAATAAATCTCCTTTGCCCTGTAACTTTCTGGGTAGGTGCTGTGTTAGCCTGTAAGGTCATGGATTGGTGAATGATTCTATTATTCCTTCAGAAATTTCCTGCTGGCTGGACAGAGTAGCAATACTTATCCTCTGGAGGTACTTACAAAGAAAGGGGGTTTATGTAGGCTGCTTATTCCTTATTGAGTGCATTTGGAATTGGTTTTAAAGCTCCTCAATGTAGGTCACCCCATCATTTATCTTCTCCAAAGGGAGAATCTGTAAATCATTTCACTTACTGGTGTACGCTGGTTTGATCGAATCCCTACTAAATCATCTGGAAGTAGATCCTTCTCCTAGGCAGGAGCAGAACAAAGAGAACCTGTCTGTCCTTGTGGTAAAAAGGGCACGTCAGCACTCCTCCAGGAGCAGAGCAACTGGTTTAGAGGACCTCACAGTCACTTCTCCCAAAACTGGTGGGATTCTTTCCCTTCTGTGCATCCTCCTTCTGAAACCAAGGGGATTAAAGACTGTGACACCGAGGTCATGGCAAACCAGTTTTCTGCCTTTGAGAAGACACCAAAAGGATTTGCTAGTCCTAGCGAGAAGGCTGAGGTAATGTTGATAGATGAGGCAAGAAAACAGAGGGCAAAAGAATGTTCCACAGCTTTGTGAGCTGTGCCATGCAGCACTATTTTGCTGGCACTTAAGTCAGTGGTTACTTTGAAAAGGTGCCTTTGCTCATTTTGGCAATTGCACCTTCATTTGGAGTTTGTTCTGTAACCCAGAGATAGCGTTCCATTTGTTGGGAGTAGGCATCGCCAAGAGAAGAATTCGGTGAGGATTTCAGTCGTTGGGAGTCCAGAATCAGCATTTAAATTAGAGCATCTCATTTATTTATTTACCTATGAGAAGAGAACACTGGAACTGCCTGCCCAGGCTCAGATGGTTTCCTCAGGAGGCAGTGCTGATACTGTGCCACATAAAAGTGGCAAGTGCTGCCACATGCCAAAAGCAGCTGGATAGGTGTTCCCAACGAAATCAACAATAGTGGGGTTCTCTTTATTGATTTGCTCAGATGTTAGTGTTTGATGGAGGGGGTTACGAGATATAAAGACATTGCTGTTGTTATTCAGAAGGTATGAAGGAAACCAAATGTGTGCTGTGCCCTAAATTCCACTTTGCTGCATGTCACAGAGTCACAGAATTGTTAAGGTTGGAAAAGAACTTTAAGATCTTTGAGTCCAACTGTTAACCCCATCCCTAATCCGTGTGCCCAGGTGCCACATCCATACAGCTGTCAAACACTTCCAGGGATGGTGATGCCACCACCTCCCCAGGCAGCCTGTTCCAATGGCTGACCACCCTTTCTGTGAAGAAATGGTTCTTTAAATCCAATCTAAACCTCCCCTGGTGCAACTTGAGACCATTTCCTCTTGTCCTGACCCTTGTTACTTGGGGTAGAGCCCAAGCCTCACCTGGCTGCCCCCTCCTATCAGGGAGTTGTCGAGAGCAAGAAGGTCCCCCCTGAGCCTCCTTTTCTGCAGGCTGAGCCTGCCCAGCTCCCTCAGCCACTCCTCATTCTCCAGACTCTTCCCCAACTCCATTGCCCTTCTCTGGACATGCTCCAGGCCCTCAGTGCTTTTCTTGTCATGGGAGGCCCAAAACTGCACCCAGGATTCGAGGTGGGGCCTCACCAGTGCCCAGAATTGTTGTAAAAACTATGTAAATCAGAACTCAAAACCAGAATATCTGTGTTTACACTGGGTGATCGCATGATAATTTTGTTTGATGTCAAGGCTAGGGGAGAAAGAAATGCTCTCAAAACCCATCCAGTTCCACCTCACTAGCATTTCCCTCAGCCCAGTAATCCACATCCAGTGTGCCAGTACAGAATCAGTTCTGTTTGCATCGTGCCTGGTTGGTGAGCTTAGAGGAGACAGAGCAGACGCGGAGCCAGCAAAGAGAGCGAGCAGCTCAGGTTCAGCACTGCGTGTGCCGTCCTGCAGCGCTCCCTGTGCTGCCTGGGGCAGGGGTGTGACAGTCTCCCTTTGCTCCCGTTCCCAGAAGCCCTACGCCTGCCAGATTCCCGGCTGCTCCAAGCGCTACACCGACCCCAGCTCCCTGCGCAAGCACGTCAAGGCTCACTCGGCCAAAGAGCAGCAGGTGCGTAAGAAGGTAAGAGCAGGCAAAGAGTGACACATGCCCAGAGCTCCCCAATACAGTCATTTTTAATTTATCTTTAATTCATATATTTTCAGATCAGAGTTTTTCTGCAATATCACACAAGAAAGCTTAAGTGGAGCTGATTTTCCTGTTGGTTTTCAATCACTGTTGTTAACCAGACCACCTTACATATTTGTACTTTCAAAGGCTGCCACCCTCTAATTTCAGTTTGCCCTGTGCTTCCTGTCCAAGTGTTTCTTTTCCTTTTCATCGTTCATACAGAAGCCCAGGTTGTGCTGTCATTCACATACAATGTCCATGCATTGAGTCTCTGCAATCAGCACTAGCGGATGGTATTTACTAAAGTACATGTTGGCAGATCATCTAAAACACAAAAGAAACCAAGCCAGGATACAATGGAAGTGTAGGAAAAGAGCTCTTGTAATAGAAGAGATGTCGTTGCGTCAGCCATGCCCCCTCCCTCCTGCTGCTCCTCTTGTACAGTTTTCACCAGTTTGAACTTAAGAGTCCCCGTTCCCAGGCCAGCTGCGTGTCCCCTAATTCTCCCTGGAACCCTTCTCTCTGCCAGATGTGTGCAGCCTGAGTAGCAGTTCCCAGCACAGCAGTGACCAGAGCTCTGCACTGTTTCAGATACTCATGGAACACTCACTGCATGGTGAGCTTTGTGCCTGGGATAACACTGTGCCCAGCACCATCCAGGTGTGCACAGAATCAAGTCTTTGCACGTATCAGCTCTAGTCAAAAGTTTATCTGGCCTGGCCACTGCCTGGTTTTCCATTCCAGTTTTGTATTATCAGGCCTTGTGGTTTCCCTTCAGCTCTCAGCTTTAGAAGGTTCCACAGGATGTGCTGTGCATGTGTGTCCCACAGGTCACAAAATTCCCAACACTTCCCTAGATTAACCTTTAGCTCATAATGAGAGTAAGAGTCAGAGTGCCATGGCAGTAATTGATTAATTCTGTGTAATTAATTCTGTATAATGAGAGCAAGAGTCAGAATGGCGTAACATAATTGATTAATTCTATGTAATTAATTGTATGTAATTAATTCTATGAAATGAGAGTAAGAGTCAGAAGGCCATAGCAGTAGCTGGCCACAGAAGGAGGGTGGCTGTGGCACCAGAGTCTTTAGCAATTGCAAGATCTTTGCAACAGGAAGGTTTTGTTACGTGAAATTCTCAGCAGATTGCGGAAAGCAACTGTGCTCCCTGTTTCAAAGAAGAGAACTTCCCCATTTTTCCTTCCTGTGGTTTCTGGCATGCTTCCAGGGGAACAAGGAGGGAATTACTTCCTAATACCAAACCTGGGTATCATTTGTTCAGCTCTATGTACTGAGCTGAATGCATTAACATGTCACCATTCTCTACATCTGGGGACANAGAAGGTCCCCCCTGAGCCTCCTTTTCTGCAGGCTGAGCCTGCCCAGCTCCCTCAGCCACTCCTCATTCTCCAGACTCTTCCCCAACTCCATTGCCCTTCTCTGGACATGCTCCAGGCCCTCAGTGCTTTTCTTGTCATGGGAGGCCCAAAACTGCACCCAGGATTCGAGGTGGGGCCTCACCAGTGCCCAGAATTGTTGTAAAAACTATGTAAATCAGAACTCAAAACCAGAATATCTGTGTTTACACTGGGTGATCGCATGATAATTTTGTTTGATGTCAAGGCTAGGGGAGAAAGAAATGCTCTCAAAACCCATCCAGTTCCACCTCACTAGCATTTCCCTCAGCCCAGTAATCCACATCCAGTGTGCCAGTACAGAATCAGTTCTGTTTGCATCGTGCCTGGTTGGTGAGCTTAGAGGAGACAGAGCAGACGCGGAGCCAGCAAAGAGAGCGAGCAGCTCAGGTTCAGCACTGCGTGTGCCGTCCTGCAGCGCTCCCTGTGCTGCCTGGGGCAGGGGTGTGACAGTCTCCCTTTGCTCCCGTTCCCAGAAGCCCTACGCCTGCCAGATTCCCGGCTGCTCCAAGCGCTACACCGACCCCAGCTCCCTGCGCAAGCACGTCAAGGCTCACTCGGCCAAAGAGCAGCAGGTGCGTAAGAAGGTAAGAGCAGGCAAAGAGTGACACATGCCCAGAGCTCCCCAATACAGTCATTTTTAATTTATCTTTAATTCATATATTTTCAGATCAGAGTTTTTCTGCAATATCACACAAGAAAGCTTAAGTGGAGCTGATTTTCCTGTTGGTTTTCAATCACTGTTGTTAACCAGACCACCTTACATATTTGTACTTTCAAAGGCTGCCACCCTCTAATTTCAGTTTGCCCTGTGCTTCCTGTCCAAGTGTTTCTTTTCCTTTTCATCGTTCATACAGAAGCCCAGGTTGTGCTGTCATTCACATACAATGTCCACGCATTGAGTCTCTGCAGTCAGCACTAGCGGATGGTATTTACTAAAGTACATGTTGGCAGATCATCTAAAACACAAAAGAAACCAAGCCAGGATACAATGGAAGTGTAGGAAAAGAGCTCTTGTAATAGAAGAGATGTCGTTGCGTCAGCCATGCCCCCTCCCTCCTGCTGCTCCTCTTGTACAGTTTTCACCAGTTTGAACTTAAGAGTCCCCGTTCCCAGGCCAGCTGCGTGTCCCCTAATTCTCCCTGGAACCCTTCTCTCTGCCAGATGTGTGCAGCCTGAGTAGCAGTTCCCAGCACAGCAGTGACCAGAGCTCTGCACTGTTTCAGATACTCATGGAACACTCACTGCATGGTGAGCTTTGTGCCTGCGATAACACTGTGCCCAGCACCATCCAGGTGTCCACAGAATCAAGTCTTTGCACGTATCAGCTCTAGTCAAAAGTTTATCTGGCCTGGCCACTGCCTGGTTTTCCATTCCAGTTTTGTATTATCAGGCCTTGTGGTTTCCCTTCAGCTCTCAGCTTTAGAAGGTTCCACAGGATGTGCTGTGCATGTGTGTCCCACAGGTCACAAAATTCCCAACACTTCCCTAGATTAACCTTTAGCTCATAATGAGAGTAAGAGTCAGAGTGCCATGGCAGTAATTGATTAATTCTGTGTAATTAATTCTGTATAATGAGAGCAAGAGTCAGAATGGCGTAACATAATTGATTAATTCTATGTAATTAATTGTATGTAATTAATTCTATGTAATGAGAGTAAGAGTCAGAAGGCCATAGCAGTAGCTGGCCACAGAAGGAGGGTGGCTGTGGCACCAGAGTCTTTAGCAATTGCAAGATCTTTGCAACAGGAAGGTTTTGCTACGTGAAATTCTCAGCAGATTGCGGAAAGCAACTGTGCTCCCTGTTTCAAAGAAGAGAACTTCCCCATTTTTCCTTCCTGTGGTTTCTGGCATGCTTCCAGGGGAACAAGGAGGGAATTACTTCCTAATACCAAACCTGGGTATCATTTGTTCAGCTCTATGTACTGAGCTGAATGCATTAACATGTCACCATTCTCTACATCTGGGGACAGTCCCCGCTGTTACACCCCGTCACCTGCTGAGGCCTCGTTCCGGTTCTACAGAGCAAGGTGGGAAAAAACCCCAAATCCCAACTTTGCCTTAAAGGGCAACAAGTGCTTCCTGCATCAGCAGCAGGAGGCCTGAAGCACAGAATCAATCCAGGACAAATTTGGTAACACCAGCTGCAAACTCAGGCTGCTTGGATGCACCAAGACATCAATATCCAGGGTTTCATATCACTTAATCTCCTGTCTTGAGGGGTTTTCCTGTGTGCATGTACATACCCTCCTATAGACTTATCAAATCTATCTTAAAATAATGTTAGTAACTTGCCTCCCACACCTTATTTGGTAGACCAGTCTAAATCTGCACTCCGCCAGTGGTTTGAAATCATCTTCAGATTTCCTGTCTCATTTATCCATGATAACTTTATGAATACTCGATCCTGTAACTTTTTTTTCTCAAACTTAAAAGGCACCTGAAAAAGCAGTGGATTTAAAGTGTGTTTTGGTCAGGCTCTCTTAAAAAGGATCAAAGCAAACCTGGCTGATAAAGAAACAAGAACCCCCCCGAAATATTTCACTTAATTGTATTAAAAAACCCCAACACCTTTCACAACTAAGTAAATCTCAGTGTTACTGAACAGCCTACTTTGGATTTCAGATTTAGGAAAAAAGGGAAAAGATTGTTTATACTCACTTACTCCTTTTTGGTTATAAGTCAGCAAAGGCAGTTGTCCGTTGGTATCAGCTCCCCAAGAGTTCTGAGTGGAAATGACTTAGCCAAGAAAGAAAAATTAACAGGCTGTTCTGCCGACATGTCTTGGTTGAGATATGCTACCAAAATGTGCCATCTCTGATCTAAAACAAAATTCCTGAGCTTAGACTTTTATCAAAGGAATCCTGAGCACTTAGTTCATAGCTTAGAGGATTAGTGCAGCGGTGATATTTTGTTGTTCTGAAAGGCTTTACAGGAACAAAACAGGAGAAAGTTAGCTGTTAATTTAGTAGTAGTTTAATTGGCTGCAGATGCACTTTGTGATCCAAATGTCAGATGTTTATCTCGAACCCACAAATGGCTGTAGAGCCGAATTCTGAGAAGGTTTGCCTGGGCCCTTTATTTAGAATACCCAAGCCCAGGGGAGATGGGTATGTGAGGCTGTACCCATAAGGACAATAACTATTTATTAATGGCTGTAGAATATGATGGCTGTTTGTGTAATGCGAGCACTCTGTTATGACAAAAGCTTGGCAGCATCAGCATGTTTGAAAGAGAATTAGAAATGCTTTTCTTTCTTAATTCTCCTCTCCTGCTGTTTTTAATATGATCGACATTGTGGTTTTCAAGAGTTTGCTTCAGACCCTTTTGCCAGAGCTTTAATTTACATGGAGCACAGCTGACACGTGGGTGATACCCCTTACACATCACCAACAGTGCCTTGCTCTGCCAGTTCTAATCTGATAAGCACAAACGCTTTTCTTTCCCTATCAAATGTCTTTCCAAGTGTCACAGTCACAGGGTGATGCAAACCTTTTGCCACAGAATCCAAGAAACTACAGAAAGCCTGAAAATGTGCAGTTCAATTACTCAGGAAGGTTTGAAGAAACACAGGGCACATTATTTTCTGAAGCAAACTGGTTGTTGATGTAAGATTAGCACATTTAACTTGTGCACTTCAGAAAACCAAAGTTACCTTTAATTACAAGTACCAAGTACTACATACATCCTTAATTATATCTGAGCTCCTAAGAATGGCATTTCTTCCTTCTATATATAATCCTTAAGGAGATATATGAAGTTAATTTTAAATAATTTGGTTTTACTGTGTAACAAAATGTTTCTTTTATCCTCCTCCTGTAGCTAAAGTCCTGTACTGATACTGAACAAGATGTACTAAGTGAATGCTTAGCTATACAACAGCTCCACACATCTTCACAGCACATCCTGGATGGGAAGTGTGGCAGATCTGTAGGTCCTCATGATTTAATTACAGGTAAGAATACTTCTAATAAATGTGCTGCTAAATATTTCCTATAACAGAGGATTTAAACCAGAAAAGATTTGTCACTGTGGAAGGTGAAAAAACCTCCAAACCAACAAATAAGATGAAATAATTCTTGAGTTGTTCGCTAAGGCCTGGCTTTTTTTTTCAGCATTAGTCAGAGAAATAACTACTCCGAACTACTACTCAATTATTACTGAATAATAATTTCAAGTGGAAGGGGCAGCATCCCTGCTGAAAGTCCATTTGTTCCATCTATTTGTGCTCCTTTCAAAGTGTGCCTTGGCCTGGGCAGAGTGCAGGTGCAGGAGCTGTGATAAGTCCAGGTGGGTGCTCTGGCACAGACTCCCAGCAGGAGGGTTTATCCAGGAGCTGCAGGAAAGCTGATGAGGCTGAGTGTTATGATGGACTTTGGATCATAAAAAGTAATACGGTGATGCATGAATGGGGATAAAACTTGAATTTGAAATTTCAAACCTCCTTGTAATTATTTTTTCTAGTATTTAATCCTCTTTCTGTATTTTCTTTCCTTCTTGTGGTTTGAACAAGAGCGGGCCCTTTTCAGGGACCTTAGACTCTTCTATAAATCTTACAGGAAGATAAAAAGATGCTTCCATTTCCTTCTGTGGGAAGTAAGATCTAGATTTCACATTTTTTGTACCCCAGCAGAGGATCCTGAATCAGGGATTTGCAATTTGAGATTCTGTGATAGGCAGCAGAGAGGCACTCCCAAAGGCCGGCAGTGTCATTGCAATCTGCCTTCTGCAAGAATCTCCTGCTTCTTTGTGATTACTCCAAATCTTCAAAACAACAAATGCATTTTGCTTGATATCTCCTATCTTTTCTGGTTCAAGTTGCATTAAAATGTTGGAATGTAACAGGTGAACAGAATGGAATAAAAAGGGAAATACCCCATCATTGTGATGTGATTCCCCTGGGAGTCTGCACTCAGGGTTTACATGTGGCTCCCCAAAAAGTGGGAGAAAGCTGGAGGGATTCAGGGGTTAATTTCCAGTCTCTGCCACCTGCACTGAGTAAGGCCTGTGAGGGCAGCACGTGGCCTCTGCTGTCCCCTTGACAGCCCCGTGTAGCTGGAGCATGGCTTGGCCTCCCCCTTCCAGGCAGGACAGGAAAGAGCAGTGACATTTTCCTCAGAACAGGCTGCACTTCAGAACCTCAGAAACTGCCTCAGATTTCAAGTGACAACAATAAAACAGGAAAAGAGTTATTAGCTCACAGATAAACAGACCATCCCTAACCTCTCAGTGTCATTTCAGAGAACCTCTTGTGAAATGAAGGATTTTATCTGTCCTAACTCTGGCTTTGTCTGAGATGATTTCTGTGCTGATTATATCAATCCATCACCAGGATGTTGTAAAAAAACCTGTAAATCTTCCCTGATAGTTCCATCAGGTTGCTCCATATGAGACCCCATCAATGCACAGTATAAGCAACTACCAGGGAGAAATAAATCAAGATTTGAAAGACTGTTCTGCAGTGAAACAGAAGTTGCTTCATATTATGTGGAGTACAGTCCACAGGCAAAACTGTTCTTCTGTCATTATTTAGGGCATATAAGCCAAAGTGCTGATCCTTACGGCATTAAAGCTTAAGGACATTCCTGCTGCCACCTATAGTCTGCAGTGATTGCACATTTGCTCTTTCAAATAAGCTGAGGTCATATTTTTTGAGAAATCAGCTATAATACTGCATATAGGCTATACATGGATAAATGCAGTGTATGATGTCCTCATATTCCACTTGAAATATGAAAACATTTATGGTTTGGGCTTTTGAGTTTGGTTTTTGTGTTGTTTTTTTCAAAGAAACCACATTATTAATGTGCAGAGCTCTGGGCTTTAGGGATCACTTGGATTCCTGGAGAATTTCAGTTTTGTCTTTCTCCAAGTTGAAGCACATTTTAAATATGTCAGGGATGAAAGCCCATCACAGAAAAAATGAAATATTAAAAGAGGCCCCATCCCTTGTGTCTGACTTCAAAGCAGGTAAGACAGTGAGCAGAGGAATGTTTCTGCAGTCAGAGGAACCCATTGTTTGCTGAGATCTTCCTCGTTTTTCCCTCCTCATAACTAAGATGCTTCATGGCTGCATGCATTTAACTCTGCCTGTGGACAAGAGCTTGGATCACTCTGGTCCCGCTCAGGCATTTTCTCTGGGTTTTATTGTTGTTTGCCTGGTCTCAGCATAAAGCTGAGGGGGAAAAGGCTGCTAGTCACAGATGCTCAGAGCACTGTTTTGGCCACAGATGTTAAGGTTAAAGGCCAAGCCATTTAAATACTGATTGATGACTTATATTTACAATCTGAGATGGTCAGTGTGTGAAGAGGCCCAAGGTGCACAGGTCTGGCGTGGGCTGCAGTTGCAGGAGTCATTCACAGCAGCTCCAGAGGCCTCTGTGTGACTTCAGGTACACAGAATATTAGTGCTCAGTGCGGGGAAAAAAAGGAAGAAAAACTGTGAAAGAAATTTTGGAAGTACTGAAAATTATAGTGAGACTGGATTAGCAACTGCTCTTCCCCCTTGATTTGTTCCTCCGTGGGGAGGGAGCTGGGGTGAGGCAGCACAGGGCGGGGTGTGGATGGCGTGGGGGGATGTGGGGACAGGGGACACCACGTGTCACACTGGGCCTGAGTGGTGCTGCACAGACATGTAGGGAGAGAAGAAGTCCCTGATGACAAACCCTACAAGCCTCAGGGCACACGTGGTCCAAGCAGGGCCTTTCCCCTGAGGAAGTGTGATCAGGAAGTCAGAAGATGGATCTAGGAGGTGTCCCCAGCTAGAAACTCTTCAAGCCCAGCAGTGGGCACTGGGTGTCCACCCCAGCAGTTCCACAGATGGGTAAACTCCTCTGCAGAGTGGTTGGGGGTGGCAGAAACTGGGGGTGACGGGGACTCTGGTTTCATTTGGTTTTCTGATGGGGTGGGCTTGAGTGCATGGGATCATGCAGGACTTGGTTGCTGCACATACAGAGTTGTGGGGTCTTTTTTTTAACATTTTCTTACTCCTCTAGAGGGTTATGCTGATTGTAGGTGCTCAGCTACTCTGTCTTTCTCATCACCTCAAGGAACAGTCCAGGAGAGAGACATCCTAAATATTCCTGAACTGTTCAGGGGTGGGATTGAAAGATAAAACATAGAGTGTATTTGCTGGGCACCACACTGCTAAGATGACTTTTTTTCTGAGGGCTTTTGAGCTTTTTGCACATGTTATTGCTGGGCCAGCAGTGTGGGAGCCTTAGAGAATGAACAGCTTGGTTTAGGTTCTGCAGTCTCCTCCAGGCTGTGCTGTCGCTATACCTGAACTGGTGGTGTAGGAAAGAGAGCTGAAGTGTGACACTGAACAGTCAAGGTCAAATTTGGCTCCTCTTTCAAGCCTGATAATGAAGGCATGAACAGTGAGGATCTGAGGGAAGTGGAAACTGCTGTATTGTGAAGTAGAGTGAAGCCACCAGTGGAAAAGCATTTCTACAATGTAGCATCCTTGCTACTAACTTACCAGAAGAGGCTTTAAATAAATCCTCACATCACCTGGGAACGTCTGACTTCTTAAAGCCCCTTCTGTCTGGTGTGCAGTGCAGAAAGCAAGTTGGTTTCACTGGCTGGTTGACAAATGTTCTGTCTAGCGGGAGACAGAGATGATGTGGTTCAGTTTTGTTGCTTTAGATCTGTCAGCAGCTGAGGACTCATTGTTCATGAGGGGTTTTTGACTCATCTGAAGCCCCTGACAGAGGTGGCTGGAATCTTGCCTCGGTGGTTCTGCTCTTCAGTCACACACAGAAACAGATGCTGACATTCAGATGTTGCTTCTCCACCCCGAGGGTGTCACACATTCCCCACAGCTCTGGATTTTCACGTTGCCTTCTGCTTGTTCCATGTCACTGGGAGGGTTTGGGAGGGGTGCAGCCCAGAGCCTTGCCAGTGACACAGGACAGGGCCGAGCACAGCTGGCACGTGGCTCTGTCCTGGATGTGCAGCTCTGCACACGCTGAGTGGGAAAGGACAGATGAATGGTACAGGAGGAGAGAGGGCAGAGAAAGGCCCCAGAGGGAGTGCGGGGTCTCTGTGCTCCAGAGCTGGACACTGGGGGAGCTGGCAGACCTCACTTGCTGCTCACAGCCTTCAGATCACAGTGTGAGTGGCTGTTCTGGTCCTCATCCGAAGAGACATTCCCTGGGAGGGTGGGACACAACTGTGGCAGATGTGTTGTAGGCACAACTTGAAGAGGAGAAAGGCAGAAAAACTGGGAAAAGAAGGACTAGACTTCTCCCAGAAGGGCGTGACAAGGAGCCAGCCCTTTTCCCCTGCCACAGGGTGGCATTTGCACACTCCATGGCTGCACTCCTGTGATGTCTGTCACCACAGAGACCTGCCCTCAGTGCAGCCTTCGCACCAAAAATCAGTGTGAGGGCCCTGAGCCCAGGTAATGCCTGTCTTGGTGCATGGTCCCTCTTCAGAAGGGAGGAAGAAAATGTAATTCCAACATCTTCATCCAAGAGTCCTGGACAAAGCTTCCTCAACAAAGGGTGTGCTTGAGGGCATGGTAGGTACTTGGCTGTTGGTGCCTGACTGCCGTGGTTGAGGAGAGTCCCCAAAAACGGCACATCCACGCTCCTTCAGTAATTCTGTACTAGTGAACCTGTTTTCATGATCTCGTTAAAAATTTCTCCTTGCTCCTCTTTGCATTTAGTTTATTGGGGTTTCATTTGTATCAATATGTGGTATTTGTAAATGGTCTGGGATGTCCAGCAGCTTAGTAATGGAAAATCAAATTACAGAGTTTGAAATGAACAGCAGAACCCCACGGTACCACGTTCTGTTTTGCTGTGTGAGCTCCATCCCCTGAGCACTGCAGGTTCTCTCTCACAGGGATGGGAAAGGCAGGGTGGGAGTGCTGCCAAGCCCTCCTGGCTGTCAGGAGGGTTCTACAGCTCTGTAGAGTCCAGGAACACCTGGACCCCTGGGAGGGTCAGAGAGGAGACACCCACATGTCAAAGTACCACGGCACAGCTCTGAGTGCTGCTCAGGCACAGGGGTGTTCACTGACACACGGGGGCTCTGCTGTGGGGTTGTGTCTCGGGGCCAGGTGGGGGATAAGGAGGGAGCTGGAGACTCTTCAGGACTTACTGATGCTTCCTTCCTTGTTTTGTTTTTCCAACTGCTGTGTGTTCCCAGGCATGTACAGTGGATCCAGCACCAACCACAACGGCCCCTCCCCAGCTGTGCTGCCGCCTCCTCATGACATCCCTTCAAGGCACCTTCCCCTCGACTCGGCCCTGTCCAGCCCACATCACCACCAGTCGCCGCTGGAGAGTGCCAGGGAAGGGTATGTGTGAGATGTGAAACACGCTGGGCCTGTGTCTGGCATGATAATGAATGATGAATTGTTTATTTTACTTTGCATGGATGCTGTTCAAAAGAAAACACTGGCCCAAACGAAGCAATTTTGTTTGTTTTAGAATCACAGAATAATTTAGTTTTCAAGGGACCTCAGAAGGTCATGTCATCCATGCCCTGTTCCAGGCAGGGTAAACTTGGACATCATTATCAGGTTGTTCAGGGCCTTGTCCTTGCCTCTAACAAAACACAATGGGATTTTTTCTTCATAGCATGCAGTTACATTTAGATTTTGTTTTTTAATTCTTGCTGGGTGACTTCTCATAGGTTTGGATAAGCACAGAGAACTTTTCTCAGCTAACATGAGAAACCTCTCACAGGGTAAAACCCGAACTATGACTCACTCAGGAATCAGGCAGTGTTTGCCTTAGTAAGACTCACTCAGTGTCAGAGCCACGGGCTTTCTCACTTCCTTGCTCTCTGATAAGGTTTTCTGCAATGCACCTCTCAGCAGCAGGCTTTACCCAGCCAGATCCTAATCAGGGAAGAGTGTTTAATCCCACTGATTGTATGGATTGCACTGCTGCGGCAGGGATACAATTGCATGGCTACAGGGTGTGATACTTCTGAAGCACCGTTTGCTCAAGGCTCTCATAACATCTTCTCAACAGTAAAGAATCTGTGCAAGCCACAAAACTCTGCTCTAACCTTTTTACTCAGATTCTTTTGGTGCCTGGCCTCATGTAAATTCAACTTCATACTTAGAGTTTTATTTCCCCGCACTTTGGATGGGGAAAGGACTCTGCATTGGCTTTACTGATGGGAATTTCAGATACAGAGAGATTGAGGGATTTTCTTTCCCTAGAAACATGTTGGTGTCCTTTAGCAAATACAGCAATTGAATGTAGAGTTTTCCCATCCTCGTCCAGTGACTGACCTTTCCCTTCTTTTATATGGGCAAAGGAAAGCCCAGAAGGATTTTAAGCAAAGGGCAGAAGGCAGAGTGTGTGTGGCATGGAAGGGACACAGTAAGGAAAATTACACCTGGGGTGGTTGGAGAACAATCTGATTGAGGAAATTCAATTAGGAGCAAACTACTCCTTTTTATTTTCCTAATTGGGGAATGAATTCTGCAGCAAGCTGAGCTTCTGTACCCTCTGCTCCTTCAGCATTCTGACCTCAGACAGTGGCAGGTACCAGTGTCCTCTCCCAGGATGATGCATAGACTTACCCTGTCCTTGTCCCAAAAAATGCCTGTGCCCAGCCCTTCTGCTTCCCTGCCCTGCCACATTCCCGACATTCCCGATTGTATTTCCTGTTGGCAGAGTCATTCCCTTGGCATTGGAAATTACTCCAGAAAAACTGGAAATTTTCTGTATCAGAGAAGGCAGTGAGAGCAAATAGGAGGAATGGAGACAGACATTCCAAAGTGAAGGTCATCCATGAGCTGTTCTTTCCCTGCAGAAAGGGACTGCCTGAGCCTGGGGGAGTGGGACCCCCCCCTCTGACTGCTCCCAGTGTGCTGCTCAGCTGCTTCCTCTTGGAGTTGGTTCCTAGGGGAGTTAAGGCAAAAAATCCCGAGCAAGAATGAAATAAAGTAAGGATATACTATGGGAAGGATTTAGCAGGCTGTCAGGAAGGTGGATTTGTTTCTAAGGCACTTTGTGTTCTGGTGCTGCTAATAGGAAATGAAAGCAAAGGCCTGACCAGGGTGAGGGCAACAGACAAGTTTCCAGTTTGAGGGGTCGGAAGCTCCCAGATGAATTCTCATTCCTGCCCCTGGTGTCTCCATTGCAGAGTACAGCACTTCCCTTCCAGCAGGAACAGCGTGGTCAGTGGGCTGAGCCCCTCACTGAGCTCCTGCTGCAGACACAGTGGAGTTTCCATCAGAATTGTCCCTGCTCATTCCAGCTTTAGTGCAGTGTGGATTCTTTCTCGGAGGAGACAGCGGTGCTGATTTCTTATCTCAGTACTCATGTACCTAAGTTTCTGCCCAAACATCCTATGACAAAATGTGGGAGTGAGATAACAGATTCCTAACCATGAGCCAAACATCAGGGAATGGAGACTGGAATGTATATCTGAATAGTTATTTTAAAACAGGGCATCCAGTTTCATGACATAGTTATGAAATTGGAATTTTTCAGCATCTCAAATACCGTTTTCTAAACTCAAAATAATCTTCATTCAGTGTCGTCATTCCCAGTCCAAGATCCTTCTGCTGTATTTAATGCTTTATGCTTACATTATTCATGACTGCTGAAATGCATCCCGTACATGACATCTTAATTGCAAGTGCAGAAACTTGGTGTTTAATAGCCCTTGAGTTTCATTTAGCACAGTTTTGTTTCAATCATCCATCCATTTAACTGGGCAAAATCACTTCGTACTCCCACACTTGGAGCCCCTGGGTTGCAGGGCTGTTCCCCCTTTGCCAGCTCCTGGAACATACAGGAGGTTTGCAGTGGGAAGGGAACCCCTCCCCAGCCTCCCCCCGCGGCACTGCTGCAGCTCTCTGGCACACCCAGAGTGTTTGGCCTCATCTGGCAGCTCTCTCAGCATTTGGGTTCCAGCGAACTCAGAGAATTCCTGCTCTGTGGATCGGGACCATGACAAGACTGCATCACATCGTGGAGTCTGTGGCAGGAACCGAGTGATGACTATCAAGAAATCTAATTACTGAGTCATCAGATGTGTAAGATGCCAAAAGCTACATGAGGCAGAGTACAAATAGTCTACTCAAGTTTGACATGAGATTCAGAATTTGATTTAAAGGCTTTTTCTTTTTTTTTTGACAGAAAGAGCCCTATGTTACACCATCCTTTGCCAAAGTCAATACCAAGTGCAGCAGTCAATTTTCCCAAATGGTTTGCTGAGACATTTAAATAGTTTGACAAAATTATCTAATTCACTTGAAAATGTTCTAACAAAATCTGACTTCATTACCAAATGTATTTATACTGGCTTTATTCAATATGGAGCACATTTCTTCAAATTCTGGAATGAAGTGTATGCTACACCAAAAAAATCTACTTATATTGATATTAATTTAGCTAAAAGTGGTTGACAGAGAAATACTTCGGCATGCAGAAAGTGGGCTTGGCATGATCCAGGTTAAAATGTATATTTATTTTTTATTTCAGGTAGCAAGGGTTTATTTTAGCATTTCTTGTAGCATTTGCCATGTATAATGTCAAACTGGGTTTCATTCTGCCCATTGCAAAAATAGTCTGTTTTGATTTGTAGCAGAGTGAGGACAGAAAAACAGCTTTTAGTATTAAATCTTGGGTGAATGTTGCGCTTGGCTAGCTTTCTACTATTTTTTTTAGCTGTTATTATCCAAGTCATCTAAAAATGTACTTAGTTTCATTTGTAGACTATCTCTGTAAATTGCGATTTAGAATATTCAGTGTGATAAATTATTTGCTTAAATGAAACTGATCTGACTGAAGTTAAGTGAGTTTGAGTGGTGGCACCAAGTTTGGGATTTGCACCAATTTAGTGCAATGGCCCAACAAGGTCACTTTGTGGGACCTGAACACGGTCCCTCTGTGTGTGACTGAGGCTCTCTGTCACTTGTGCTGCTGTCACAAACAGCACTTCTGTTCCCAACAGGAGCTGGGGCACTGACAAATAATGACTTGATTGGGAGGGTGATGTGTCTCCAAGGGAAAGGAAAGTGAAACCATTTTTTAATATTCCTGTGGTAATTTAGGTCATTTCTGCTCTGTAAACACAACAGTAAATGAAGAAGTAGTGGGATTAAGACATCTGTGATGTGCAGAGGTGGTGATTAATGAGGACTCTGAGCCCAGTCTGGTGAGCCTTTAATATAAAGGATTAGGTCTAAGCAAGGTTAGAGGGGAGGGCTCACACAACTCCCTTTGCCAGCCAACTGCAACCAGCTCAAACCAGGGGCCAGACCCCCCTGAAGTGACACTGACCCACACGGAAAATCAAGAAATGGGATTTAAGAACTATCAAGTGAAAAGAGACATTTTAATCAGGGCGCTTAAACTTTAGAGTTTTTGTTTGCTTGCTTCTTAGCACCTGTTATTTCACATACCACAGGAATACTTCAGTGTAAAGAGTTCTCTGTTAAAAACTTAGTCCTTCACTTCTTTTTATGTAGAGTAACACGAGGTACACAGAGCCTCCCTTCTGCTCAACCAGGGAACACCAGATTTGAAATCCCTGATATTTTTAAGCTTGAAACTAAAAATGCAGGATAAAATCTTGTGAGTTACATGGGGGAGATTCTTTCCTGTGCTATCTCCTTGAGCTGCCAGGATCCAGGCCAGGTAGGAAAATATATTTGCGCTCCTAATTCTCATTACTTTAAGAGACAATTAGGTGTTTTAGCTACTTTCGGTTAATTTTTATTAATCTTGTTTATCGATTAATCTTTTAAATTAAGTTTGTGATCTCATATAAATCAGTGGACTAGGAACTGACCTGTTGTTACAATCTTTGTAGGAAAAAACTCTTACTCTCTAGAAGTACTTTGGAAAACTAAATACCTGCACAGATTTTCTAACAGACCAAGGAGATCCATCCCTCATTCTCTGTGGATTCCATTGGAGAATACTCTTCATTTATAACAGAATACACAAGTCAGTGGTTTAGTCTTCCCTTCAAAAGCACTAAAACCAATAACAAGAAACAGATATCTCTGACAGCTGAAAACATTTTCAATGGAGGAAGCCAAGAACCCATCATAATTTATCTCAGTGTTACGGATCTGAGCACGCAAAAGGGGCATCAGTACATCTGTCCAGAAAGAACAATGTACAGGTGCGGCGCTGAGCCCCACGAAACAAAGAAAATCAGTAATTAAAAGCATCTGGTTTCAAATCCCAACTCATTTATCTCATTGTAGAAAATGTGATCAGAATTCATTTATAATCATGTCCAGATAGGCTCATGCAGGTTCGCCCTCCTTCCCTTGAAGCAAAATTAGCATTAGCATAGGCGTGCTTCAACAGTTACATGCTTAAGGATAACCTGGTGCTGGATCCTGGGATAAATGTTGTTTCTCCATCAGCAGAAATAGGTGGGCAAGTGTTTGATTTGTGTTTCTGAGAGGGCTGGACTGACACTCAGGAGAGAGCCTCCACCAGTGCCTCTCAAAGTAAGGGCCGTGGTGCCTGCCCAGAGGAGACACTGTAAGGAAAACTTCTGTGAGTGAGAAATCAGAGAGTTACAGGAGAAGGTGGGAGGTTAAAGGAGATGGTCAGAGTAACTCAGAAAGCATTTAAGATGGGTTCAGCCAGAGCTATTCTGCATTACATTAATGATTTTAGCCATTACTAGGTTTATCTGCAGTTAAATTTACACTTAACATCTGTAAAGCTTTTTCCCTTTATTTTTTCCAAATTCTGGGTTTTTTTTAAGCAAAACTGCTTAAAACTATTTGACATAAGCCATTTACACCAAACACAGTAGTTTGTCACGGTGTAACAAATAATGAAGCTATTTTAACATCTCCCACTTTTGGGTAGCGTGTTCTACCTGGCAAACCTGAAGAAAGCAGACATCAGTACCTGTCCAGAACCCACCTGCACCTGGAAGCATCTTGCTGCCTGTTTGCCAGAGAATAATGACCTTAAATGACTCAAATAAAATAGATCAATCAAGCATGCAGCACACGCCAGCTAATCTGGAGTAGACAGTCTCTGTGTTTGATTACACGTCTTTGTAATTGACTTCCTGGCAATCAACTTGAACCTAAGGCACTGCTCTTCATTTAAATATGTTTTGATATTTCTTTGACCATATTAATATGGATTTTCTTTCACTCCAAAATATCTTTTCCTGTTAGATTGCTAGCAAGAGCAATTTTTCAAATCTCACTCATGTGTGGCAGCTTCCACTGTAGCAATTCATCAGTTTCATTTCAGAGGTTATCGAAAAAACCCTTATAAATACAAACATCCTTTGGAGTGGCACGGTTCCCATAATGATTCCTGTGAGGAACTGCTCTGCAGAAATTGCATGTTTCGGGTCAAAACAATTGTAGAGATATTCATTTGACATAGAGAAAGTGTGTTTGTGTGTTTGTGAGCTTGTGTAGATGATGAAATGCATGACAAACACTGAGTTATGTTCTGTGCCCCAGTCAGACTTGCACATGTGTTTGTTAGAGCAGGCAGGGAGTATTTCAGTATTTCAGGAAGCCCCTCTGGGCCCAAGAGAAGGCCCACACAGAAAACCCCTGAGTGTACCAGGAGAGGACTCTTAGGGCTCCTCTGTGATTCTGAACATGAAATTGCTTTTGTATCACTGTCATTGGTATCACTGAAAATATTCTAAAGCAGTTAAATGACCTGAGACTCCTCAGTCACATGAAAGTTCCTGTGGATAGTGTTCTCCATAATTAAGCCCCTCTTACTCCTTAGAGCTGAGCAGCTCCTGCCCTTGTCGACTTGGCTCATAGTGTGAGTGAGTGAAGGTGCAGAACTGGATCCAGGTAATCCAAGGCAGCATTCGGAGTGAAAATTAGTATTTCGTATTTGTCTAAAAGCCAGAAAAAGGTTGCCATTGCCTCGGCTTTACTTCAGGATGTCACACACAGGTGTGTCACAGGCTGCAGCAGCAGCAGAGCAGGGGTAGAGCCCAAATCTCCCCATGCTGGCCACGAGCATGGCCACAGGAGGGAAACAGCCCCATGTCACAGCCCCATGTCACAGCCCCGTGTCACAGCCCCATGTCACAGCCCCATGTCACAGCCCCATGTCACAGCCCCATGTCACAGCCCCGTGTCACAGCCCCGTGTCAGAGCCCTGTGTCACAGCCCTGTGTCAGAGCCCCAGGACTTGGGTGCTCATTGTTTATAGGAAAAGGTAAGAAATGCAGTGATGCCCAGCAAGGTGATCTGTGTTGAAGGATTTATTATATATCAGGGAGAGGGGGGGAAGAGGAGAAAGGAAGAAAGAGGGAGAGAAGGAAAAGATTCCTTGCATTCCAGAAACGTAGCCAGAGGCACCTGGCAGTGATTAGTGCAAAGGTTCACCAAACTTCAGATAGAGTCTGTCTTACAAAAAGTCCAAAAGAGTGAACGGTGTAACTGTTTCCTGAGCATGTGCTGACAGAAATTCCCGTAGGGCAAGACCCAGAACAGAAACACGTGGCCAGAGATTGGGCTCTATCCAGGGACCTGATTAGCTGAGCTTTACACATCATTTTTAATATTATGGGAAGAGATGAAAATCCGTGTTAACTTTTTTTTCCATTAAAAATAATAATCTCCTGGTCCTGGAACTGAATTGGACTTTCTCACAATATCAGTGACTATAATACTTGTGGGAGGGATTTTATGAATGAACTGGTTGGTGTGCTGGGTTTTATGGAAGAACCTCATCTTATGGAAACTCTAAGTTCCTGTAAGTGGCTGCAGTGCTGCACTTCAGATAAAATGTGGAGCTGCTTTGGTTTGTGCTTCTTACTCTGGTGCTTTAGTAGCTATTTTTCTTCATGTTAATCTGAGCTAAAACATAATTCTCAAAAGCCAAGATTGTTCGATCTGGCAATACTGCTGTGCATGGAACTGTTACAGAATGGTCTTATAACCCAAAATATACAAAAAATGATTTGACATAAAGGACAGATGTTTTTCAGTCTGGATTTGGTTCCGTTTCCACTGAACTCAGTGGGATATGGGTTAAGGTTCTTTGTCTAGCTGAGGAATCTGCCGATCAAGCCATCACACTATTAAAGAAAAAACAAACCCAGACAGTTTTCATATTGGAAACATCCCTGTTTTATATATTTCCATTTGCAGTTATACTTAATTCCTATTTATAATTCAAAAATCTTAATATGAATTTATTTTCATTATTTTTCAATTTTCAGTTCCACTCAGTATTTACTAAGTATACTGTGTGTAGTGTTTGGCAGTCAAGGTCTAGTCAAGCTCTTTTATCTTGAAAGGAGCTTTAAGATTTCTTATTCTGTTAATTTGTCCTGGAACCGGTATTGAACAAAGACTAAAGCAGAGAGAAAATCTATTTCTTCCTCAGACTAAGCACTGAGGGTTAATATAGAAAACACCCATTCAGACATTGTGATGGAAATCTCAGAACAATCCATGTTCATCTGTATTTATTTTTTGGTTCTTTATGTTGCACTGATATTGGAGCAGGACATTTGGTGTGTATCTCTGTGAGAATACAGAGATCCTTAAACACCCCTGCCTGCTTGGGGAGGCTGAGAGTGCAGACAGGATCAATAATTCTAAAGCAAAGTCATGGTACTTGTAGCCTTTAGGTCTGTAGGTCACTGATAGCTCATGGCACACACAGGTAGTCCCTTCACACAGGCCTTACTTACAATTTAATATAAACTTCCACCATCCAAAACATATTGTTAAAGCATGATCACAAGAAAGTTTATATAAAAAGCCTTACTGGGATTTCTGTTTGAGATTCCTAAAGATGTGCACTTCGAAAGTGAGAGGAAGATCAATCTTTTCTAGGTTTTGACTTTCAATTTTCCTTTTTAAAAGTCCTTCTATTAGGACCAAGATTTCTGAGCATTCCCATTGATGTGAGTGACAAATGCTTTCCAGTAGAGCTGAGGAAGTGGTTTGTTGGCCATGACTGACACTTGGTTTCATGATTCTTTGTGGGTGGAATCCCACCTGACTGCAGGAGTTCCTGTGGGAAGGGCTGTGGAGCTGGGTATTTTCTGGCAGTGTTGGTGCAGAAATGTGCCCAGTGCCACAGACAAGGTGGTTACTGAGTTAGGCTCAGTAATTCCCAGTTTCCTTTTGGTTGTGTGTATGAATCACAGAAGATTTTTCTGAGTAGTCCTTTTCCTTGACTGCCTGCTGATGCCTCCTCAGAGGAAGCGTTGGCCCTGCAATCCCACCTGAAGTCAGAAGGAATTCCATCTCCTGCACCATCTTACAGTGGTGCTTCAGGGGGAACTGGAAAAGGCCCCCAGTACGTGGTCAGTCACCCTGAGCTGTGCAGTGAGTGAAGAGAGCAGAATTCCTCTCTGCCTCCACGGGCGATCGCTTTACATCCTGGAGCACAAGATGGGATTACCCCTCGCTTAGCGTGGAAATGTTGGTTTTGGCCATTAAATTATTCAGTCGCTTCGTAAAAAAATAGGTATTTTGTTTGATTCTGTGGCTCCTGTGGCTGTGAATGGCACAGGCCAGGGCATGCTGTGTGAGCAAAATGTTCCTTTTGTTTCCAGCCAAGCTCCTTCTCTCCGTGGTGCGTGTCCTGTTGCTCCCGTGTCTTGGACAGGGTGGAGAGGAGGCTGGCTCCCCCATCACACCCTCATATGGCCCTGAACAGAAATATTCCACAGAGCCAGGAGCCCTCAAACGTAATGAATTAAGGAAGGATAAGGATTTTTTTTTTCATGCCTGGGAGAGTATTTATATCTCTTTATATATAGCTATATATAGGCACAGATATATATTAAAAGGCCCCAAAGGACCTGCAAATTTACTGAATTATGCAGGTTACAATTAAAGTAAAATGTATGGTACATATTTATTATTACTATCCAAACCAAAGCAAACTGTGGTTGTAGTACAGTATTAACAGGAAATGTGCAGGCTATTAGTTATTGAAACACACATGCCTGAGCTACTGCCTGGGAATTTTAGTGTATCCAGCTGAGTTCCTGCTGTAAGTCGTTCAGTGCTTCATCTTCCACACAGAAGGCATCACCTTTTAGGCTCTGTTTAATTTGTATCAGGAATGATTCCCCCTCTCTTTTAACGACCTGAGTATCACAGCAACCTAATTAGTAGGCAGATATTCAGGAGAGAATTAAAAACACAGCACTGGGGACTGGACAGTTTCGCTGATGAAAATCTCCCCCTTGAGCGTGCCAGAGCACATTCACACATGCACACACACACACGGTAATATTTTAGGGACCAGCTTGAGCTGTAGGGATTGTGATGAATATTTTAAGGACACAGATCCCCATGTTGGCCGTTTGTGCTAACATAGCCAGATCTTTCTGCTGAACAAAGTTCTTTCCTAGCTGAAAACTGTGCCTTAACTTACTGGAAACACGTTAAATTCCCCGTTTGGGGGAGATGGAGCAGAACGTAGCGGATTTTTACGGTGAGCTGCTCAAATTTGTGAAACTCTCTTGATGCAGAGGAGGCAGCGATGCTCAAGTGTTACCCGGAGCTGTCAGGCTTTCAGCTCAGGTTCCTGCTCCTAGGATACTGCTGCCCACGGCCAGCAATGTTTGCTGAGCTCCAGCACCGGGGCAGCCGTGCCCGGCGGGAGCAGCGAGCTGGCAGCTCCACACACTGCTCAGCATTCCCAGCTGGAGCAGGGCCTGCACCCCTCTGGCCTTGCAGGGGACCTCGCCACTCTTAACCACTCATCTCAGAGGTTTCGAGGCACAAACCCCGTCACAACTGTTGAGCTCACACACAGGAAAAACAGGAATGCAAGAGTGTGAGTGGGGACAAGCACTGCTTTAAAAATAACAATAAAAACTTAAAATTCTTCTCCCGTGGTTAAGATTTAGGTAGCCTCTGGGAATAGTGAAACTGGGTAGGGAAGCTGGGATTTTCAGTATTCCCTCAGCTGGATACCTAAGTGTACCATTTTTGTTTGACAAGCAACATGATTGCATAAAATTTAGAAACACGATGGCCCATGCTAACAAAGCACTCGGAGCAGCCCGGCAGGTCTCTATGGGGTGCTGCGTTTCCCAGCAGTAGCCAGGACAAGACATTCCAAGAGCAGGCAGCGGAAACCCAACACAGGCAGTTGCAGAGGACTCGCTCCCCAGAAGCATTTCCCTCCCCTATTCAGAGTGGTTTCTGGCTCATCCCGGCATCGGAGTTTTTAGTACATCTTTTGTTTCTCTTTTAAACGTGTGTGTGGTCATTACCCATATAAATGTCACTATCATGAGCTCTTTTAGCTATTATCTTTCCAACGAAAACAACTGCAATCTTTTTAATCTCCTTTCAGATAGAAGCATTTCCAGGCTTCTGAGAGCGTTGCTGGCGCGGAGGCCGCTGTCCCTGTCCCCGTGTGCCGGAGGAGGGCCGGTGGCCGGGCTGCCGTCCCCGCTCGGGGCCGGGCTGTGCCGCGGGCTCGGCACAGCCGGAGCCAGGGCTCCCCTGGGTCCCGCGGCTCCCAGCCGGGGCGGCTCGGCACAGACGGGCCCAAGCGCGGCCCCACTGAACCCTTTGAGGAAAAGTGCGGCCCCAGGGGAGCTGCCCCTGGCGTTTGGCTGTTGCTGAGCAAATAAACTCGGTGTTTTCCCCTGCATCTGCTCCTCAGCAGCGCGGGCTCCAGAGAGCGATTGGTCCCTGACCTGAAGGGAGCACAGGTGGCCCCAGCATCCCCCGGTCCCTTTTTGGCACCTCTGCCAGCCCCAGGCCTTTTCCAAGCCAGAACAAACAAGATATTTTTCTCTTTACATGTTGGCTCTTAGAATTCGACTTTAGTCCTCTTTATTGTATATATTACTGGTCAGCACTTCCTAGGGTGGGGGCAGGTATCTTTCTCAGAAAAAAAAAAATTGTTTTCCAGTTCTTGCGTATTTGAGTCGAAAATATCCTTCCTTTCACCCATCCAGCAATACTAGTTTAATTCCTCAGTTTAGTTTGGGGATATTCAGTCTCTGTGGTTTGTACTACAGGTCTTGTTCCCTTCTTCTGGGAGATGGAAATATTTCAGCTTAGGATGGGCTTGGATTGGTTGATTTAAACCCCTTGTAATATTTAGAGCATCACTGTGACAGCTTTTGGCAGTGTTCCTCTGCCTCTCATGTTAAATTTGGTTAAGCTGTTGTCACCATTAATTCACAGTTCCCCTCTGTTTACCTCTTGCACGCTCCCATGTAGTGCTTAGCCCTCAGTCGAGCACAGCCTCGCTTCTAAGGTCAATCCAACTGCTCCAAGAAGCAGTCGTGTGAAATGATGGTTTATGGTGTTTGAACAGCTTGTGCAGGGCTAGAGGAAGACACAAGTGAGAGATTGAAGTTTTTATTTAGTTAATTCTTTGTCTGCCTCCAATGGTTTGTGCTCGGTATTTTTTTCCAGCTCGGTGACATCTATTACTGCCTGCAGAGGTTGTTTTATTTCTCTGCCTCAGGGCCTGTAGCTGGGAAGTTTCCACAGGGTGGCTCTCAGACATTGAGGTGGATTTTGCAGCATCTGAAAGTTCTAGTGCTGCTCAAAGAGATGCTTCTTAGGTTTAGCAAAAGCTCCAGAGGCAGCGGAGTGTATTGAGAACTCCCCATGCTGCGTGTGCTGTTTGACAGGGCACCGCTGGGCTGTGGAGCACGGGGCCCCTTGTCACTCTTTGCTCATCTTCAGAGTGAAACTAAGGCTTTTCTTTGTCTTGGCTGCAGCTTGACCCTGTTACAGCTTTACCCCGTTACAGCTTCAAAGGCACTTAAACAATTTACTTGCATGTACTCATTCTAGCTACATTTTCCACTTCTGTTTCTGGACGTGCATCTCAGCTCTCAAAATTCTAAATTAAACTGAGCTGTGTTTAGGTTGCTCACTGAGGAGTGGTGTCATTCTGATCCTGTCATTATGGCGAGCACAGGAAGTCACTGTAAAGGAACAGAATTCCTTGTCTAACTCTCTTTCCTCCTAACAAATATCTGAAGGTAGCACTGCATTGTTGTCCTTTTTTTTCAACATAATTTGTACCTGCACAACAGACTTGTTTATAATTTGGCCATTATGGAAATAGTTCATTCAAGTATTTCATTTTCCCATATTATGATGTGATATGTGAAGTTTTTCTGTTTTTTTCTTTTTCTAGGCTTGCTCCCAACATAATCTCTCCACTTGTCAGCCCCCTGAAAGCTTTAGTTCCACCCTCCCTCTTGCAGAAACACGGCTCTCCATCGTCCCACAGCCAGTCACCCACCGGGCAGCAGTTTTCTGGGATACCAAATACACCATACACCCCATTTCCCAACCAGTCTGTACAGCAGGGATCTCAAGGTAACTCTTCCCTCTTTTTATTTTTTGCAACTTTTCTAATTCCTAGCTGGAGAGAAAGAATTTATTTTGGTTTTTCACACTTGGCTAATACTAATTTCAGTGGGAATTCCAGTTTTTAAACTGGATTGATGCACATACAGATGGAAATTTTCAGACAGGCCCATGCTGTGATATGTCATCATAATGGGGAAAGCTGTCCCAACAGCAGATTTATTGCATTTATGCAGATTCTTCAGAAGGCTGCTGGCCATGCACCTCTCCTGACTGGTCATCCAGCCTGGAGAGCGACCCTGCAAGAGCCATCCAATCCCAAAATACACGGGCTGAGGCACACCTTGGCAGTGTCCTGCTCAGTCCACTCATAGTGATGCACAAGACATGGAATTAGACAAAGAAAAAAAAACATTTTTCCATTTATAATTTTGAAGTTTGGCTTGTGTTACATTATATAATAATATGTAAATGCACTCTGTACAACTGTAGAGTGCCTGTGGGATTTGAGGACAGGAATGGGAGCAGTAAGCAGCTGTCCCACAGCTTAATTTAAAACATTTTTTTGTTCTGGATTGCTCAGCCTTTTTAATTGGGAGCTTGCATACCTATTCTGGAGTTCTGCTGTGGGAACTAATTAATGTTCCTGAAATTTTTGAGGCACAAATTAGCAAGAGATATTATTATCACAGATTCTTCCAGTAACAGGAGCTTGCATATTTCAGAAATCTGTTATGCAATCCAGATGGTGAGCTGCTAAAGTGTGGTAAATATTCCCAATAAAGAAGTGTGCAGGACATCTGTCTGCTTGCAAGAGCGTGAGCAGCTCCCAGCTGGGATGGGGTTGGGTATCCCAACAGTTCCCTGTGCCCCTCGTTCTCTGAGCAGTGTTTTTGCTCTTTGGTTGGACAGGCTTAGTCTGAAAAGTTAGAGCGTATTATATTTAATGATTTGTGCTGAAGGAAAAACTAACTCAACCTGATGCTCAACAGATTATTCAATTTAAAAAGATTAACTCTGTAAGGGAAAAGTGGCAGATTTATGATAGCATATAATGATATATGATTATGTTGCTATAATGAGCTAAATAACTACAAGCCACAAGAGGAAAGTTTAGCAGCTCATTACTACAGCAGAAACAAATGCATAGACAGAACAAGTTTTGAACCACTTAAATAAATTGACTTTATTCCTTAAGAAAACCACATTTCCTTTTGAATGAATTGTTGCTTTCTAAGTGTTATGTCATGTGGTTTTGAAAAAGCAATAATTTTCCACTTTGGTCAAATGTTGAAGTATTATTATAAATTCATTATGGAAATGGTCATTCCAAAATCAGTTTTGATTAGCAGCCTTTGAAACCAATTATCTGTAACCTGTATTTAGCTGTACTTGCTCTACATTTTTTTGCCTCGCAGTTCATTAATAGCACATTTTTCTAATGGAATCTGTAATAATTTGGGAGTTTTGAATTTTTGCCAAAAAAGGTACACCACATAAGCCTAGTGTAGAACCAGGCATCTGTACAGAAGCACATAAACATTGTGGATGTGGAGTTTTAGGACATGGCAGCTTCGTCAGGCTGGTAGCAGAAATATTGATAATGAAAGAACAAGCTGACATTATTTATATGTTTAAACCTAGCTGTAGTAAGATCACATGGAAATTATTACATGCTGAAAGAATTTGGCAGGCAGTGGAATCCTGTAGTTATTTATACCTGACAGGATTTCTTGTCAGAAATTTTATGGAATTTGAAAAGCTGAGATTTATTTGCAAATACATGTAAATGACATGACATAACAAGATGGCATTTAATAGGCATATTCCAATTATTTGCTCATTACATCATTCATTTTAAAGCTGCTTGAAGTTTTCTAGGCTGTGCCTTAGAGAAGCAGAGGCAGCCAGTGCACTGTGTGAAGTGGCTAAGTGCAGCTTTTCTGCCACAAATTATTTCAAAGCAAAATTTAACTAAATGTTATGTTTGGAACTCAGTTTATTCCTTTATGAACTGTTATATTTCTACATCTACTGTACATAAAACATTTAACAGTGATCATTTAAACTGACAGGGCATTTAGTAAATTCTTCATGTGAAAATAACCCCAGAAATTTTTTGATTTAAATCAAAACTGAAGGAAAACCTGAAATCCATGTGGCAAAAAAAATATTGGTGAAATACTTATTGCCAAGTTGGTACTACAGATTTGCACTCTAGAAGGAGCAGGGATGTCTGCACTGGACCAGCCTCCTTGCTTACTTTGTATTTCAACCCCTGAAGGGACCCCTTTTTAAAAATGCTCCCTGATTAGTTTACTCTGATCAACCATGTGTGGTTTTTAATTGAACGCTGTGTTATGGGACTTTAATAATATTTTAATCCTCATATTTTCTCTATGAAGCATTTCAAGAAATCTAAAGGAACCACAACTAAATGCCGTGAACCCAAAGGGTCAGAAATCCCATTTTTAGTGTCGTGATTTGTTCTACCTGACCTGTGTTCCTGCTGCACCCTTTCCCTTCCTCACTCCATGTTTTTTCTTTAGTTTCCTACCTGCATTTATCCCACTGCAGGCACGTTAGAACAGGGAAGGTGCATTTCTCTGTATTTTATTTGGGAAGCTCTTGGCAGAAATCAGGTCCCGGTGAACTCAGCAGTGCAGTATCACCGGGATTTTCCTACATCCATCTCTTCACTGGGTGGTTCCAGAACACTTTTTCCTCTGCCTTCTCAGATTATCCCACAGTAGTGCTGAGGGATAGATACTGCAATCCAAAAGAGGATTTCATGGCTTATGGCAGTCCTTTTCCAGACTCTGATTCTGAGGCAGTTCTCTGCTTCAGGTATTTCCAGACAGTGTAACTTAAAACACTTCAAAATAACCTTTCCCCACAGGTCTTGGGAAAACCCTGGATCCAGCTAGTTTCAGTCCAGTTCTGTCATGCTTGGCTGCACTCTGCTTTTCTAAGCCACAGTGCCACCCCCTGTAGATCATGAAGATATTTAATTGATGTAAGAAAGACAAGCCTGGGAGCACAAGGGGAGGACAGCAGTTACAGGGACAGAGAAAATACCCATCATGCCTTCCCTAGGAGTGATGTCTGTAGCAGACATTCTGGAAAAGGTTAACTTTTTTTTCTCTAGCAATGCATCTGAGTGCTCTCTGCAGCCAGTTGTGCCTCCTTTGAAACCAAGTGTCTCTTTTTTTCACTGCTCATCTCAGAAGGATGTATTTTTAGAAGGCTTTACAGCAAGGAGTTTGTGTTTTGTAAACAGAAAGTCAGGATAATTATCAAAGCCAATCAATAAAGCACTGTACCTGAAACCACATCAAAAGAGGGCTGTGCTGCCTCTCATAAGAGCTCCTTGGTTCTTTGAGCCAGACTCTCCAGGCAGTAAAGAGAGGTGGCTGGCTGTTTATTCCAGGGAAGGACATGCATCATTTAATGCTCAGCTTTCCAGATTTTTGGGACGCCTTCTCCATAGCAGCAAATACGAGCAGCCATGGTACAGTACAGAGTGTGTAGTGTGTTTATCTGAGAGTCATCCATTAGGACTTCACTAATCATGGACATCAACAATTTAGGTATTTTGTAGTGCATCATACGTTCTCAAGAAATTAATAATCTAATCCTTGCAGATTCTGCCAAAGCACGTATTAACCTGGGAAACTTCAGAGCAAATCTTTCACCACTCAGTGAGTTTATTGCATTTCTACTCAACAATTGCCTCACTTGGCCTTATTTATTGCCACGTTAGGAAATATGAAGTGACCAGACCCCAAGTTTTGCCTGGAACTGCTTGGTCAGACTTTTTAACTAGACGGAAAACGTAGAGAAGTATGGGAGATCTTACTGAACAGGAGAGAGCTTGTACACAGCATGAATTGTAAGGGACACGTTCCACCCCATACAGCCCCAGGTGCTCTGGGGACAGGCACAGGGATTTAATTTCTGAACAAACAGACTGAAGAGCTGCACGAGCAGCCCAGCAGGGTGGGTCTGTGCTGTGAGTGGGGCCGAGCTGTCAGCTGGAAACGGGGAAACACGGCTGTGACTGGGATTCACTGAACTGCCCCGAGCTTCTGCAGGAGCTCTGAGGAAATGTTTCAGTGTAAGACTGAGGGAAGAAAGACAACAGCTCTATATTTTTTCTGGCAATTAGAGGAAAATCCTGAAGCACATTCTGCTAGACTTTAAGGCTAATTTGGTTGATTTCAGTTTCATTTAAGGGAAGGAGCATCATTTCAGAGAAGGTAGGAAAAGGGGTAGCTGATAGGAACGTGTAGTTAATGTGCAATGCACCTGGGATCAGGAAGAGGTTATTGAGGCAGGAGGGAGGAAGAGAATTAAATCAGGCCATGGTTGGTTTAAACATTGTGACATACTTTGAGGTCATCCTTATGGGAACAAATTACAATTTCTTTTAGGATGTTGGCACAACTTACAAATTGTAAAATTCCTTCCTCAGCAATTCATATGTCCTTCACTGTTAATTACCTTCTTTTGTTGTCTACAACTCATTGACAACTTTTGATGGCAAAACCCAAACTGATGGGTACTGATAAGACAATACTTGGGGGAAAAAAGCAGGATCTAAGAAATACTGGGTATGTGGGGGACAAAAGTCAGAAATGCCCCAAAAGCAGAATGACTGAGGCAAGCAGAGACCATACAGATCCAACTCAGCACTTTCCAGAAGCAGAAGAGCCTCTGCTGAAATCAGTCTTCACCTGACATCTGTCTGGAGTCAGTCCTGCACTTCTAGGTCAATTTTACCTGCCCACTGTGGCCCCGTGTGTCCAGTGAAAGGGGGTCCATTTGAATTAAGAGCAGTCTGGGAAAGAAGCTTCAGGAACATATGAAGGTATTTTGGATAAACAGCGCTGTCTCCAGCAGTGCACAGCACACACTGGATGGGAAAAGACTTTACTCAACTGAAAACAAAGCAGTGCTAGTCATTCAAATACTGCATTATTGTATTTAAATTAACAGTGATTCGTTACAGAGACATTCCCTCAGGAGCTGAGTATTCTGGACCTGATCCAGTGGAGGGCTTTCCACTTAGCTTGGAACCAAGGGTGCTGTTGACTGTGTTCAGCTGATCTATTGCTTGAAATGACGCCCATCCTTGAGATTTTTGCTTGATTGGGATCACAGCCCACAGCACCTTGTGGGACTGAGTCTGATGCAGCTCCTCTGTTACTGCACTTTATAGAACAGCACAATCATTTTTCCAGAGTTAAAACTGAGGAACTAAAACCCCCCAGCAATAATGAAATGCTGTGACAGAAGTGGAGCTAATACCATTGCAGAAGGGTTAAATTGTGTGCAATATCTGCTTTCAGGTTACCAAGGCAGCTTTCACTCCATACAGAACTGTTTCCACTATGGAGATTGCTACAGAACAATGGACCAGTCTGTCAGCAGTGATGTGCTCACAGGGGAATCCCATTGCTTCAATCCTCTGAGGCAGAATGGCTATCACATACTCAATGCACCTTTAGCTTCAACAGGTAATTTATTCCACCTATAAAGAATTATCCGTATGATATTTGTAGCAGGAGGGGGAAAGAACACATTTTATATTCAATGTTATGAGAAAAACATGTTTGTATAAAAACCCCTGAAATACATTTGCATCTATAAAAACCCCAGAAAGCAAGCCTTTTTTTTTTTTAAATCCTGCAATATTTGACTGATAGACAAAGTCTCTTCCGTTCTGCTGGATGCCATAGGCAACACCCACCTTCAGGAGAGGTGACAAGGCACTTCCTACATTTTTTGTGTGGTCTGTTCATTGCACATCTCAGGTGTGCTCAGACAGGCTTTTATAATGTGGTCAAAGTTATAATGACTACGTTACTATAGTACTGGAATATTTTAGTGTTCATTTTTTTTCTACCTTTAAAATTAAGAATTGACAGAATTGCTGAAATCAAACAAAACGTGAGTATTGTCAGAGCCATGAAACACAACCATTTGCTGCAATCTTTACTTACATATGTCCAAGAACGTTCTCTTCATGTCTGCACTCAGGAGGGCACCTCGGTTAAGAACGATACTGAAAACATATGTTTAAGTGCTTTTTGAATTGGGGCCTGAGTCAGACCACAAAATTAGAGTTGACTTTCCTGTTTGTTTTGTATTAAAGGAGACACTGTTCAGCGTGAGTGTGCACGCATTTGTCTGCTGTTCCATTCTGGGAAGTGCATGCATCAGTAACCAACACAAGGGAAACGTTTAAGATGAAGTTTCAGCTTCAACTTTGAATTCTTTAGTGTTACTCATAAGTTTGATGTTACCAAAACATAGGTTTTTTTCATGTTAACATCAAATTTCAAGTTTAGATTGACAGCCTGCAATATTTAAAGAACAGACTAAATAAACTTTCCAAAAGAAATTGCAGCAGTAAAGAATAATACTGTGGCAAGACACCAACTTCAACAACAGTTGATTTTTCTGTCTGGGCCTAAACTATCATGAAATGTTTCTGTTTAGTATTTTTGTTTTTAGAGTGGTTATTGAGGCATGCGAATACTTAAAAGGCTGAAACATAAACATATATGAAATATATAAATCTCATCTCATCTTTTAGTGTGTAAAATAGAACCATTCAGGTTTGCAAGATTCATCAAGGCTATGCATTAATTTTTTTCAGGCTTTTATAGCACCATTAATATTAAATGAGATCTCATCTTGCAGGAATGCCAAATGTGACTGGCAAACAGCTGTTCCATGAATCACATTAACAGTCAATAAATTTTTATTTTCTGTTCAGGACTTTGGATAGTTTACTCTATCTGGAATCTAATAATGATTTCTGGGGTGTATGCTTATCTTGGGTTTTATCCATCTGTGGTTGTGTATCCACCCTGTACACAGGCTCATCAAATAGAAATTAGCATAACATAAACACTCGCAAAACTTACCAAAATACTGGTCACTCCACTTGGCCTGACACAGATAAACACGCCGAGGTCATCCTCCAGAACCTCTGGACATTCACTGTGTGCCAGATTTCTGCAGACAGCAGAATCTGACCTGTAAACCAGCAGTAAATTAATAAGTCATAGGAAAATGCAGAAATGTAAATAAGCAGAGAATTTGATCTCAAATAATACAAACATACCTAACAGTAAAATAGCCACAATTAAGTGGACAGGTTTTCCTGCAGCCAGGACGGGCTGTGTAGGGTGCAGGATCTGTCCCTGGCTGCTGGTGCAGTGCCACATGGCCCCGAGGCCCCCGTGGAGCCTGGGCAGTGTTTGGCTCAGGCCTGCCCAGGCACACCTGCCTGCAGAGGTGTGGGCAGGTGGAAAAGACAAGGGGAAAGCTAAAGGGAAGGAATTGCCTCATTTTCCCCCGAGGCACAGAAAAACAGTCATTTCCCAATGGCCCCACAGACCCCTCTGTGGAGCAGAGAACGGAGCCAGGTCCAGTGCTTCAACCATGAGGATCAGCATCCCCACGTGGAGTCGCCTCTGTGTAAGGGCTTGACTTTCTATGTCAGGGACATGGGCACAGGCATTTGCTAAACTGCATCTTTTTCCATGTGCTCCCTCAGCTGACGATGCTGCTGCTGCTTATTCCAGTTGTGGTAGGTGGGCTTTGGGATCCCTGGGGGCTCAGTCCAAGGGTCAGAACGTTGTGCTGAAGTTCACACAGATGCTTTTCTAAAGACCAAACCCAAATCAGGTGATACAAGGGAAATCAGAATATGTATAAAGGATGAAGGTAAGGGGGCGAACACAGCAGAGGAGAAGTAAGGAGGAGCTGGACTGCAGTAAAATGAACATGTGCATATGGGCCTTGACTGACCAGTTGCAAAAGCTGGTTATAGTGGGTCATGACAGGAAATTTTCATGTCCTTTGGGGTAGGCAATAAATCTTTCTTTTAGACTCCAGCTGCCGTAGCATCTGGTAGCGCGGCAAACCTGCTCCTTTCCACAGGGATGTGCAGCTCAGGAGGTTTGTAATAGCTGTGGAATTCTGGCATTATGAAAGAAAGAGAAATGCTTCCCCACTGCCGTGGCATTCTGGTAGTCTGTCACGCAGGAGCCAGCTTGGCCTGGGAAGGAGCTGGTGGGCTTTGGTGGGCTGAGGTTCACAGCTCCTTCCATATGTCCTGTGAGCCTGACCTGCCCCAGCCATGCTTCCTCAGGCCTGCACTGTGTGGAGAGCCAGTTAAATGTAGGATCCAGATTTCTTGTGGGTCTTAAGAGCAGCTGGGAGACACATGGAATATTTTTTCGAAGTACTATTAGAAGGAAAAACACAAACCAAGAGAACTGCATCACTTTTAGTGCACACTTAGTAGGATCGTTGCCCACTCATTGTTTTGACGTCCTATTCAGATAATGACTGTGAGTCCCAAGAGAGCTGTGCTCTGACACACTTCACTTGCAAGTGTACAGCATTCCATGGAAATGAATGGGAGCACCAGCCATGATGACACAAACACCCACTGGAGTTTGTGCATCTCCTGGGCAAGGATCAAACCTGAACACTATGGTCTTTCCTTGATGCTGTGCTGTCCTGTCCTGTGTGATCCCAGGCCCCAAGCTGTGCTGCCCTCCTCACATGCACCGTGGCACTAACTCTGTCCATGCCCTTGTCACTCCTGCAGGCTATGAGGGGATCTCTGAAGCACAGTGTGTATCCGAAGACATGGTCTCCAATGGAACAGATGAAAATGGATTCTTCCAGAACAGTGCCTTTGATCACTGCTTGAATCACATTCCTTCCATCTACACAGATACCTAAGAGCAGTGCTGGCCTTGTTTCCTTTATTGTACCTATAACTGCATATGTAATAACAAGGTGTTGTTCAAGTACTTTTATTTAGTCTGTATCCCTATATGTGCTCATTTAAATGAACACTTCACATTTACCAAACCATTTTATACATGAATAGTCTGTATAAGATAATATTGGAACCTGTTCCTTTGCTGTGGCACTTTGAAA
The DNA here is from genome assembly GCA_013397055.1 of Pachycephala philippinensis. Classification (NCBI taxonomy): domain Eukaryota; kingdom Metazoa; phylum Chordata; class Aves; order Passeriformes; genus Pachycephala; species Pachycephala philippinensis. The sequence continues at coordinate 224,325 of VWZT01013067.1, forward strand.
TTCATGCTTTAAGGGAATGAGGAGCATTTCAAGCAGCTTGTTTTGTAAGTTCTCTCAGTAAAGTGTAAATGTAAGTTATATAATAAACTTGTAAAGAAGAGGTTTTTCTTCTTGGAAAGTATGTTTCAATTTGAGAATGTTGTGCCCTTTAATCAGTTTTCATTTAACTTGTTGGTTCGGTCTTCTCTTTTTTCTTTTTTTTTTTAACTAAAAGGATTTTTTTAATCACAGACCTCATGTATATAAAGATCTACATTTGCTCAGCTGGTTTTGTATTTTCAGTTTTACAAGAAAGCATTAAAAACTGGAAACTAGTGTACTGTCATTTCTTAACACCACTGGGCTCCCTGATACTGCATTCTTAACATGCCTGAGAGGGATTTTAACAAAGCAGTGACATCTCAGTCACTGTGACATTAGAACAGCCCACGTGTATGTGAAGAAAACCAAGGGGCTTCCAGTGGAACAGGGGTCACCTGCAGTAGTTCGGTTCCTGTCACTGTGGCCTTGGCCCCTCTGGGCTGCACTTCCCAGTGTAGTGATGATTCCTTGGAGAGACACATCCTGCATGGGGCCAGGTGCTCCCAGTGTGTGCCAAGCAGGCCTGTTAGAGCTGAGCTCCTGGAATTGTCCCATGGCGCTCTGGGAGAACAGTAAGGAAAAACTAACTAAAAAAAAATAGTTCTCATTTACAAACCATTGCAAGTTGGGCTCAATAAGGGCTGTCCAGACTGTGCATCAATCCGTGTCTGTTCACTTACAGAGCTACCCAGGCTGCCACAGGGCACCACTGGAAAGCCCAAACTGGGTTGAACCCAGTCTGTGGCTGAGGACAGTACTTTCCTTTTTTCATCCCTTCTCTCCCCAGAAATGTGGGACACAGCTCAGGTCCAACAGGGCGCCTGTGTCCCGGTCCCAGGACCCTGCAGCTTTGCTGCTATGGGAGCATCAGGATCCCTGGTGCTTCTGTGCCTCTCCTCAGCCCCCACAGCCTCTGCAAACACAGAAACCCTCCCTGCACCAGAGCTGATCCACGGTAGCCACAGGGCCTACATGGTGCACTTGCTTCTCCAGGGCCTGGTTGCACTTGTTAGTGCACTTGAAGGGGCCTCTGTATCCAATTTAGCTTTCTGTCCTCAAGAAATTTGAATGAAACTTAGACATTCAGGAAGTTTTAGTCACTACAGAACAAGGTTCATGGGGTTACATGACCCGACCCCCCCGTTTTAGCAAGGGTTCCTCAAGCTCTCTGGCTCTCAAGGACACCCGGTGCCAGCTGCAAACCCATTAATTGTGGCCGAGCAGCCTTGGCAGCACTGACTCATCATTCCTCTCCTAGAACTGAAATGCAGAAAGGCTCCAAATTGTGCTCTAAGCCTGCACACGTGGCTTTGCTTCTGATCACAGCCACATTTGGCTTTCTGTCCTGTTTATTTATTCTGATGCGTCAGAGTTTGGGGTTTTTTTGGTCTCAGACATAAGTGGGCAGAACTCTCTCCCAGAACATTAAACAAGGAGGCAGGTAGCTTAACAACTGCCAAGAGGGAAGAAGTAGGGCTTTTGAAGGAAGACTTAGAAAAATACCCAAAGCCCAACAAAGCTGTAATGTCTGAGACAAAAATCAAAATCATTCCTGTGCTGCAATTAGTTGGAAACACAAAAAGGAAATCATGACTTAAAAACAAGATTAATTCAATTTCCTAAAAATTAAATAAATTCTTCTAAAAACGACATTTTTTTAGTTAAAAATATAAACCAACCAATCCTAAACATATTTGATCAATTACAAAAATACTTATGTCACAACAACCAGGCTGTTCAAAACCACACAATGATTCACAAAGGTTTGGGAAACTTAAAGCATAGCAGCTGGGGTGATGATTTAATTCCACAATCTGTGTGAATCAGGTTTTCTGTAAATTAAAAGGATAGATTCAGAGAAATGCAAAGGCACTTGTTTGAGTCTGTATGGTTTGGAAATTTATCCATAATAAAGCCATTAAAATACACAATAGCACAAGTTAATGGTTACTCGTGTGCTGTGTACCTCATTATTTCCTTTTATTACATGTAAGTAGGGAAGTATCTCATGTAAGCTTTTCCTAAAGACACAAAGAAACCTGTCAATGGAATTTATTGCTTGGCAAGTTTCTCGTTGTGGTGCTGTAAAAACCCCAACAACTATGTATAATAACTGGAGTAAGGCTTTATATATAATAGTAGAAAATTATTACCCTGTGGAATTAAAATGGAACTGCTGGTTCCAGTTGACTGTCAGATACTTTTTCAATCTAAGCAACAGAATTCAACTAATAAATTACAACACTGTATAAATAGCTACAAATCATTTCCCCAGTGAATGCAAACCCCATTTACCCCTGTGCATGTACTCTGTGTACGCAGGACGCTTTAGGAACAACTGAAATAAGATGACCTTCAGTGGCTCATCAAGCTGGGAGAGAGAAAATTAATTTCAAGTTGACACTGAAGCAGCAAAGGCACTTCTCTGCACTCTCCACCAGCTGGGCTGGAAGCCAAACATTCAGCAGGACTTCGAAGCTTTTAATATAATCAGGCTCAGGCTTTTCATTGTATAGAAAACCAAAATGCTTGTTCTGTTCCCGTCCTGCTGCAGCACCTCACAAGCTACAGAAGTGATGGCCCTGCCGTGCTCCAGAGGGGCCTTTGCAGGTGAGCTAATGAGATACGCACACAGAATCACAGCATCGTTTAGGCTGGAAAACACCTCCGTGATCATCGAATCCAACGTGTGGCATTTAATGACAAAATAACACTCTTGTAACGCCCTCATTGTGATGTGGCAACGGCACAGGAATGTTGGAGCCCAAGGCTCAGGTCTGCAGCAGGAATGGCTGCAGCCTGCGGCAGGGATGGGATGTGCTCCCAGGGAAAGGATACAGGCAGTGGGTACATTTTCAGATCATATTCTCTACTTACATGCACACCCAACAGCAGGAAGAGCTGCTGCTTGTGGAAAGGCTCCCCTGTTTCTGAGACTGTCCTTTCAACTGGATACATTTTCTAAATGGTAGAAGTCCAAAAAGCCAAATTCCAGAGCACATTAAGAGCACCGGTTTGATACTGCAATAGCTCTAAGTTACGCAAGCAGTGCAAAAAAACCCCAGTGCTTAAAACAACAACCAAGTATGTGAAAATAAACAGTGACTGTAAATTGAATTTAAATTGCATAAGAGAAAAAGATTTCAATGGGTTTTGTTATGATCTTACTAAAACCTACATGATTTTGGTTCAGCTGTCCAGTAATGTACTTGTATTAAATTAGGTCAGTGCAACAGAAGATGAAAAAATAGCCATCCTATATAATTTAATTCACTGACAGCACAAAGCCTTCAGAATATTCCCTCCTGAGATAAGCCCTTCTGAGATCTGCAGAGTTACACTAAAAGCTTCTCTCTGCTTAAATTTCAAAGCAAACTGCAAAGTCCCTGAGGTGATTTGGAAGTCCATGGCCCAGAGTCACAGAAGGAGGGCTGTAGCCATAGATTGTCACAGCCTTGCAAGGGTGCCTGTCTCGGCTCCATGGGCTGAAAACCACTCAACCATGACAGAATTTTTCTTTAAACCACCACAACTGTACAAAGTCCCAATATAGCTAAGGCCTTACAAGACTGAGATTTTTACTGGATTCCTACTGTGGTGAAATTTGCCCACTCCTTTGGCAAAAAGATTTTTGTAGTGGTGGTGAAGCCAGAAGAAAATAAAATAATTCTTCTGTGGAAATACAGATTTTCTGGCCAGAGCCAGTACCTCTCATTTAAAACCCAGTGATTCATCTTTAAAAGTGCATTTCTGGCCCTGTGTTATGTAGAAGTTCTCTTCAATTCATCAAGAACACCAAGAAAAGGATGATGCTAATTTTCAAAAGTGTTGCAAGTTTAGACCTTCTTCATTTGAAAGAGTTTCTCCATCCTTTCTGAGAGTCTGCAACTTGGAACCTTCTCAGTGTGCCTGTGTGGCAGACACTGGACTGGAATGAGCTGCTGGGCACAGGGACAATACAGAGACATGGCCTGTGGAGACACTGGGCTGGGACTGGGCTAGGAAGGGAGTGCACTACGCTGCTTTATTGGAGGATTAGACCCATCTTCCCACGCTTTAAGGTTCCCTTCATTGCAGAAGGGCAGCAGGACACCCCCATCCCCAGGGCAATGGCAACCCAGAGAGCCCCAGAGCAGCTCTTCCCCTCCCAGCACCTGGGATCAGAGTGTGGGTCGGACAGCGGGTCCAGGGTTTTCAATAACTAAGGGAAGGCCTCTTTTCACCCTACTCCAGGTGTCCATGAGTGGTCAGACCAGCAACTTGGCTTCCTCTCAGGTGCTCAGAAGGAAAAGATGCCTCCAAAGGGGGAGTCAGCCTGTCCCAGGAAGGTGTTGAGGAGCCACTGTCTCCACTGATGGACATGAAAATGCAGACATGATAAATACCTCCCAGCACATCTCCTGTGATAAGGAAGTGTTGTGCCAGTATCCTACATACTTTCCAAAACAGCCAGTGCTCCGCTCTGAAACAGAGCATGCCCCACACAGCAATCTGAGCAAACCTGGACACCACTGGGACCAAAAGAAACCCCCGTGAATCAGAGTTTGCCCTGAGTCTGTGACATTGCTGAATTGCAACGGGCTGAGTCACAGATTTTTAAACATGTCTGAATGCCTAAAAATGAAAAAAGAGGGACTAAGTGGTTTGGATTTGTTTGTTTGCTTGTTTGTTTTTAACACAACTGCCTTAAATTGCTTTAATTTCATCTCCAGGGTTTTATTTCCTTCTGAGAAATCCTCTTAGGTGCCTATTTGCATCTTTAGGCACATTCTTCAAATCTGGGCTATATTGCATAATGAGTTTTCTTTCCTATCTCTTTGAGTTGAGAATCACACATTTGCCTAAGAAATTCTCTGTGGAGCTGAAATCTGTTAGGATTCTAAATACAGGCTGAGTTGGGAACAGGCACTGGAAACTGCCATGAAGACCATGTACAGAAAACAGTGATTCTAGTCACACAAGATACCTGATACAGTTGGCAGGAAGGCAAAGCTAAACAAATGCAGGTTTACATTTTACTATTTAAAGAATAAAATATTCAACTTGAGTTCCATTAACACCTGTCAGGACTTTGGTACATACTCAAATCCACATTTCTAATTTTACTGCTAAATAATCCCAAACTTGGCAGTTAGAAGGTAAAGCAAAATACCCAAGCTAAACATCTGAAGCAAATTGTAGCTCTCTGGAAGAGCTCTTCTGCTGTATAAATGAAGGTCATATGTATAAATGATTAGAAGCTTAAGGAAATATGTCTTCTGCTTTTCTAAATTGATAACATACATATTGCATTAATATTCCCACATCAATTATTGGACATGTTCCCTGCTGTAAGAAAAACGATAATTTAAAAAAAAAATAATCCTGCGGAATAATATTCTTATACTGGCACAATTAACTCTTGCCACGCTGAGGGAAAAGAGGTTGATTTAATAAACTACATCCCAGAAAAGCAGTGTGTCAGTCCCTGGAGGTGCCACCACCTGGGTGCACCCTGGTTTTAGGGGATGGTCTACAAGATGCAAGAGCTGTCCTTTCCCTGGTGAAAAAGGGACAAGTGACAGGACCTGGTGGGGATGGGGTGGGAGGAAACAACCCAAATATTTCAGCTTTGGTGTTAAAGTCATGGCAGCTGGACCAATGGCAAACCCAGGAGCTCTCGTTATTTACCAACAGCAAAATAAACCCAAAAAATGGTGTAGAAGACTCTTTAAACACTTGTTTTCTGTCTGTAAGGAGCAGCTCCTCCTTGGCAGTGGGCATGGGGCAAGGTGTGACCCCAGCAGGAAGGGGGGAGGACCCCCAATTCCCAGGCTCTCGTGATGGATGGGCTGCCCAGGCCCCGCCACAGCTCTCTCCAATGAAGTCACGCTGCTGCTGGTGACTGTCACCCCTTTGGCTGCCACTAAATCACATCTGCCAGAAAGAACTTAATCCTAAGGCTCATAAAAATACTTCTGAAACACAGTTTTTTCCCTTTGAAGTGTACCAGATCTCACAAAATACCAAGTATTTTCCATAAATGTTCCCAAGCTAAAAGACACCTAAAGACATCTATAGGGTCTCCAATTTCATTCTGCTGGATAATGTATCCCATTATACCCTGAGCACCCACTGCATGTCCAGAGAACCCCCCTTCCCAAGGGAGGTGGTCTTGGCACGGACACGAGGGAGCCCAGCTCCTGTGCTCCGTGCTGAGGATGGCAGCAGAGTCACCAATTCATCACGGCTGACGCTGAGCACAGTGAGCACAAAAATGCAAACAGTATTTATCACTTCTGACAGATTCCTTTATTTTCTGCTTTTTATTAGCTGACATGAAGTTAGGCTCTTTTTGCCAGAGACAAAAGTCACTGGGGGGTGTGGAACTGAGGAATTATTTCCATTGAAAAATACTCCTGTATTTTTATCAAGCATCAGAACTCCGTGACAGATTGCAGCTAAGTACAAATTATGGCACCACTTTCCAATTTTGCAAGCTGGTCGCTTCAAATCCCCTGTTTTCTTGTCCCAGTGGATGGAGGTGTGTGCAGACTTACGGGAAGGGCTACCAGGAATCGCTTCCCTGATGAACACCACCTTCACTGCATGTTTCCAGTTGACAGACCCGGACTTTTCTGATATTTCTCTTTCTCACAAGAGGGAGCTCTGGCTCTGGCATAACAAGATGAAAATGTCCTGCCCAGGCCCTGCTGCCTCTGGAAAAATACCCATCTCTTGTCGAAGGTCAGGCTTGCATGGCTTCTTTGGCAGTTAAAAACCCATCAAAAAGAGCTTGAAAATCAACATGAATTTCAATGATGAAAAAAACTGCCATTGTTATAAATTTTCCAAGTGAATTTGATGGTTTTGAAGAGTGCCAGAAAGAGTAGTGATTGTCTAACAAAATTTTTCCTCAAAAAACAGATGGGTGTTATGGTTGAGCAATGAAATCTCATCAGTCAGAAGTAATAAAATATAATTATAGAACAAGAATACCAATAATCCTTATAATGTCCATTTTAGTATTTTTCTGATGCAAAGATCTCACAGCAAATCCCAGCTAAAGTAACATTTTGCACAGTTTAGCTTAACCCCTCCCTCTATGTAAGTCCAATCCTGCCTCTTATCAGATTTATGGACAGGTCTGTGGTCAGCCAAAGTGGTGCACCAGAGGGCCATGCTGGCACACCTTGGATTTCTGTGCTGATCTAATTATTAATAATATTAAGAAAGAAGTCCCTTCCCAAAGAGATTCCTGTGAGTAACACCTCTCCCTCTTCCTCGCCCTCCTCCTTCCAGCACAACCCAGGGGGCCCCACACAGCCGCTACACAGTTTGGGGGCTTAAAAATAAATTGCCACACTCAAAGGCAGAGTTTATCCAGGAACACTTCAGCAGCCGGAAAACTGCATTGATCCGAGCTCCGCAGTTGAGACTACGTGTCCTTGGGCTCCCTCTGCTGATCCCAGGATTATTTACAGATCCATGAAGTGCACTGCCACCACAGTGATGTCTCCAGTATCTCCAGTACCACAGAAAGGTATCCCCAGGCTGGAACCAGGTGCACAGGGCTCCTCTGGGGCAGGGAGTAGGGAGATGTGCTGGAGGCTCCTGCTTTTTAGGGAAATGGAACATGTTGGGCCCTACACATGACCCAGGCAGGGGCCAATGCCCCTCACGACCTGCAGGCAGCAGTGACAGGGCAAGGAGGTCCTGCAGCCCAAGGCACGGTGCCCTCCTGATGGATCAGGCACCGGCAACTGGGCGTCCCACGGGAATTGTCAGGCAAAGCACGGACGGGCTGCAAATCCGTCTGATTTATTCTAAACAACAAATCTGTCTTGAAAATATAAGTCTGCTAGGATTTTCTGTGACCAGCAACCCAAAGAATTCTGCATTTGCCTAAGCCTGAGGTAAAGAAGGTGTAAGGGGGTCGGCTCGGAGATTGACGAGCCACGTCCCCGTCCTGCGTTCACCGCCGCACACGAGCCGAGTCGCGGTAATTAAATGCAGCACAGATCTGTGACAGAGTGTGAACAGAAATATAAAAAAGATTAAAAAGCGACTGTGGAAAGCTAGCGTGCTCCTCACATAATTAAAACAAGTTGTTCAAAGGCTGCTGCTCGCTTGCTAGCACAGAGGCTCGGGCAGGTTCGCAGGCTGAAGGGCGGTGCTGGGCTCAGCCGGAGCCACCCGGGGCCGGAGCATCCCCGCCTTGTCCTTAGCTCAGCCCCAGGCAAGTGACAGTCTGCGCCTGCCTCAGTTTCCCTGCGTGTAACACATGTGAACATGCTCACTCCCCATTCTAGAAAATGATTTTATATCCGTGGATTAAGGATTTCTTATCCATGGATTAAGGGGCTAAAATTATCTCACTGCCTTCCTATTCACATCGGCTTTGTTTAATTAAGACTATGATTAACTGAGAGAGAGAATACGAATTTGGTGCTGGCTAAAGGCTTCTTCAGACAATGATAAAGTCTGTCTTTAAAAATACCCATTTTGTTCACAGTCTATGGCAAATACAAATGCAACAGAGTCTATTTAATACAAAATGGGTTTTGTAGTACTATTAGCACAACATAAAAGCTTTAGCCACGCAATAGAGTCCCTCTAATCCTATTTTATTTTTTCTAAACATTATACGCTATTTCTGTGGAACATTTATTACACAATAAATACAGAATATTTCACTGCAGCAATATTTCCCAACTGGCATTTATATTATGCAGCATCAAACACCATAATAAATATAAATACATTTTTCTATATTATATAAGAAAAACATTCGTTTAAAGGAACTTTTAAAATATTTTTTCTCTTTTTCCCAATAAAACTAATACCCTACTTCCTTTCTCAAATCCATTTTAAACACCCAGCAGATTCCAAGAGTTACAAGTCAAACATTTGAAAAACTCCAAAGGACAGAATTCACCATCTCTCTTAAGTTAAGAATATAAAAACCACATGTCGACATCTAAATAAAAACTGTCAAATGTTGAACTTTTTGCCAAAGTGGTTCTAGCAGTTATAGAAAATCAAAGTTTATAGAAAAGGGTAGAGCTCACTTTGGGAAAAAGAAAAAAAAAAAAGGAAGTTCTGCAGCTCGTATTGAGTCACTTTATTCCCTTCCCAATTTGAAATTTTAGGGAAAGGCTCAGCTGGCTGATTGCATGTGATGAAGCAGCTACCTGAATTCCAGTCAGCTCCGAGCTGAACGAGCTGAAGTTCCAGTGTATTTTAGCCAGAAAAATTCCCTAGCTAAGAGATCTTTGTGTCCCTACCCCAGGAGTTTGCGGCGGTGCCCAGGCTGTATCTGAACTCACATCCCTGATCCGAGCTGGCCGCTCCCAGCACTGCCTGTGCTCCCAGCACATTCCGATCCATGGAAACTGCCCGAGCAGCTGCAGCCCCAGGTAGAGCTGCACCATGGCCAAGCAAACGGCACCATTGTTTACTTAATGATGCAATGAGAATCAACGGAAAACTGGCAAATCCAGACGTGTTATGCTGGGAAATTGATTTGTTTCTAGTATGGCTGAAAGTACCTCCATTTTTATTTAGGGATTACATTGGTGAAAACAACTTCTCTCCAGGAGCAATCAGTAAACATGCATGGCCACTTTTGTGGACTTTTTAAGTGGCAGAGATGGTTGTGTTGGGTCTCCATTTTGCTTTTCCAGAGGCAGAAATTCATCTGCAGGGAATGTCAGTAGAACACTATCCTTTGAAACACAGCTACCACCTCTCTGCCATTAGATCCACTGGCCTTCATTTTTTTAGCAAGAAGGAGAAAAGAGGCTGAAATGTGCAGGTAGGTGATGGATTCGAATGTTTTGCTTTCAGGACTAGATTTCTTCATGCTAAAGTGCAGTTTCCCATCTTGCAAGCTGGCTCGGACTTGACTGCACAATGAGTAACAGGAGGCAGCACCAAGCATTTCCCTTCCAACCACCATCCTGTGACAGCAGCACTCAACATTTGCACTGGAATTCAGTATTACAGCAAGAATGGAAAAAACCTCGTCAGGGATCAAATTAGCCTAACTGGAGAAATGTCCCTGACCCATTCACTGCACCAAAACAACAAAACTTTCCCTCTGATCCTCCGCATACCCGGTCCTCCCATGGAATCTTGTTTGAAAATCAGCCCAAGTAGGACACTGAAGTTTTGATGCTGATGTTTTGCCCTTGAATTGCTTAGCAATGTAGTTGCTGTTCAGAAACTGGTGGAGCAGAGATGAAATCAAACACAGAGGCAAATTTTTTTTAGGGAGAGAAATAATTAAAATGTGCACTTCTATATTTATGTTTCTTTTTGTAGCATCTAAAAATTATGCCTGCCACATGTATCTTAAAATTAAATGCTGCATTATTTCTCTAAAAGAAACCATAATGGTCTTTTGTAAATAATTTTATCTACTGTTCAGCATTTTACTAGTCTTGCTATGTTATACTACAGCATTTATTGTTTTACAAGTGTTAGCGTTCTCTGGTGGGAAATGCTGTAAAAAACAGAAACTGAAATAATTTTTTTCATCTCCTGGATTTATAATAAACATGGCACTCAACAGACAGTTTCTCAAGCTGGAAGCCATTTGGTTTGTGTCAGAGGAAACGTTGGGTAATCAGGACAGCCTGCTGCTCTGCACTGGCTAAACTAAGGGAAACATACACAAAGTTAAACCTCTTTCCCTCTATATATGTGATTTTACAGCTAATGCAGCTTAGCAGATTGCCTGGTGCTCCCCCAAACCTCCTAGCTGAGCCTTTAGGGATCAAGTCCCAGGAGAACAAGGGCAACGTGCCTGGACAAAAGCAATTCTCAGCTCTGGGCATTTGCTCCCAAAGTCTCTGTGAACTGTTTGGAAGTCAGTCCAGCTCTGCCCCATCCTGCACTGGCTCTGCCATGGGATTTGCCAGGACTCGGTGACATCCCTCCCCTTGCCCAGGACGGCCAGGATGGCCCAGGTTGAACAGTTCATGGCACTGAACGAGCTCCTGGCACAAAATCCCACTCCCAGACTGATGGAAGTGTATGGCACTTGGTCACAGCTCACTGTCAGCTAAATGAGGTTTCACTTTTTCATGCACTTCTAGAGTATTTCAGTCCTAGGCTTTTCTCTTCTTTAAAAAGCAACAGATACTTAAATTTATGAACTGCGGTTCCTTTCCCTGGTATTTTTGGCATTTCTGTATACTGTACACAGTCAGATGGCTTCCTACTGTTATTTCATCTTTTATTTTCTCATTTCCTCTGGGGTTTTTGGGATTATTTTTTTAGCCTTTCCCCTGCACTGTGAAGCCACCTACAGGGTCCTAATATTGCTTCACCTTTTGGGCATTTTCTGCCCCTAAAGTGGTGGTGGTTTAAGCTGGACATCAGCAGCAAATGTTGCTCTCTGAATTGTTCATAGACTCTAAAAAATGCCTTTAGTAGGAGCATGAGTTTTGTTACTAGCACTTTTAAAGTTCATTGTGCCAGTCACAGTGAACAAAACCAAAAAACCTCACAGTCCACTCTGCCAGAGTGAAGGATAGCTGGAGATACCTGGACATCCCACTTGGGGACACTCATTAACAACCAGAAAAGCACATTTTAATTTTCGAAGGCTTTTTTTCCCTACTGGATCTTGTAATGAATGCATTTGGTGAGACATCTGCCTTGCCTGGGGGCAAGGAACAGCAGACCAGGGACCAGAGGAGGGCTGGTTCCCAAACCCAGGGCCCAGCATGCCAGGACAAGCAAATGAGGGACAGGGATTTGGGTAGAGAGCCTGAGGCACAGCCCCAAGCTAGGATTCATTTTTAATCTGGCTCTTTGAAAATCATTTCTAGTCACTGTGCTGCCACAGGGGGATACATCCCCCCTCTCTCAGCAGCACATATTTTCCAACATTTCATCAACTTCTTTCTGAAATAGAAACTGTCATTTTTATATGATTTCTCCCAGTATTGTTAATGAATTACCAACACTGATGTGGTATTTTACCGGTTATGGTGCTCATTACTAAAGATTTCAGATCTCATTTTCAACTGCCTGCTTATGTTTATTTAATTAAAAATATGATTGATTTCAGGGCAATACTTGTTAAATGTTATTTTCCAATTCACTTTTAGATATTTTGCTAATGAAAACCACATTACTTTCATGGTGGCACTACAGCCTTTGCTTATCCCATACAATATACTGCATTTACTTCATGTTCATTGTATTTAATCTCCATGTGGCCCCTACCTGAAGCAGAAGTGGCATTTTGGAAGGTTAAAAACTTGTAATGTGAATAAGTCTCCTTCTCTACAGCAGCAGATTTATGGGGGTTTTAGTGAGAAATGGGTAACACTGCAGAGATTGCTTTTTCACACACAATTATTATCAATATAGACGGTAACTATTAACATAATGAACCGCTTCAGATTACCTGGTCACGTCATTAAACAACCACTTAAAAACAACAGGTAAAGTCACTAACTATTCAAAATATCAAAACCAGCAAATTTTGAATGCTCATCTGGGAAGAGATAAGATTGGCACTGGGGGTAATGCAAGAGGCAATTAAAGGTAATTAAAGGGAGATGGAGGAAAAAAGGATTACGGATATGTGGAAGGAAGCCAGGAACTGGTATGTGGGTGTTTATGATGTCTAGCTAATAGCTGTCATTAATGAATATATTATTAGGCAACATTTAAACACAACTCAATAATAGCTGTATGTCAGAAATTATCCTAAAATCAATTGCTTCTGATCTAGCAAGCTAATATTAATTTAAGGCCAAAACAATGATGCAAGAAGGTTCCCAGAGAGGCTGTGGAAAGAAAAACAATATTGCTGAAGATATTTTAGTTCTATGATACTCTTCTAAGTTTCTCCTCACTGAAGAGTCTTGGAAACAGTCAGAAATACAATATGACACCTTAGAAATGGTGCTGTCAGACCGTACTCCTTCAAATAGAAAGCAAAAGACACAAAGACACCTTGAAAAAGGTGAGAGGTGCATTTGATACTTGTCTCTGTTTTCACACTGGCTTCTGAAACTATCTCAGCAATAATCACTAGATTAAATAAAAGCCTTACAAGTGCTAAGACTGGAAGGTATGGAAACCGAAAGGAAAGGGAAGACAGTTTATGTCCTCCAGGCAGAGTTAAATTCTGGCAGATTAAATCAGAGTGAAAACATCTTGTCAATTAATTAGTGCCTTTATTATTTTAACTGACGCTCTGCTGGCCCTGAAGGTTTGTAGCTTTTAAACACCACAACTGAAAAGTGAAGCTCCTCCCTGAAAACCCAGTGGGCAAATTCAGAGGAGAAAGTGTGATCTGAGATAAAGCCACAGAGGCTGCTGAGCACCAGTGATTGACTGGGAAAGGAAGGGGCAGGGCAGGAGGTGGAGGGGCTGGAAGGAGTGGGATGAGCCAGAGGAGTCATCCTAGAAAGGAGCTGCTCATCACAGGCAGGGGAAGCTCAAAGCTGCCATGCTGGTGCAGGAAGGTGAGTCGGAAAGGAAACGAGCAACTGGAGGGAGCCAGAACATGCAGAAAGGCAGGATCCGAATGTGAATTGTCCAAAGCCTGAAGGTAACAGAATTAACACTGAGCCATATTGTGCATGATTGGAAGAACAAGAGCCAGTGTACCAGCAAGGAAGACACTCCTACAAAGTGGGCATCAGAGGAACCATCCAGAATGACCCATCCCTGCTTCCCAGTCAGCCCGCAACAGAGGGCTGTGAGCTAAGACTAGGGATTGGGGCTTTTAAAACTTCTTTAGACACAAGCCAAGTTTTCTTAAGTTTATTCAGAATGTGCACAAAATGCACCCAACTCTGTAACCCGCCAGAAAAGAAAAGGCAGGTTCTGCAGGCAGCTTTTCAGAACATGACACTCTCCTCTTGTGTTTGTGTTGAACTAATTCCCAGTTTGGTGCTGCGGAAATTGAGCTGCTGGAAAGACAGTCTTTCTTATAAGAAATACAACCAAAATCTTGACCATTTATTTTTCAGCAATTACATCATGGTACTTTAAAAGAAAGTAAGAAAGACAAATTTTAATCTTAAAGTCTTGGCCAGCTTGAAATTTCTTTCTCACCAGAAATTTCAACAGAAGTGATTCCTCATGGGCTGTTGGATGTGTCAGGAGGGGAGAGCAGCCAGATTCTGGCTGGCAGTGATGCTCCCCTCCCCATGGCTGACAGCAATTTGCCCCATGCTCAGCAGTTTTGGACCTCTAAAATGAAATTAATCAGCTGTAAAGCTGGTTTAATAAACTGGATAAGCCAGGCTTAGGGCTGCACAGACACCAGCAGCTCCAGCAGAGTCACCAGGTGATGACAATGCTGGTAACAGGCTGAGAACTGAACGGGATGCAAGAAAAAGAGAGGCATCTGAGAACCAAAGAGAAAATGTAGGTTCTTTGCTGGCACCAGTTCTCCTTGGGATGAGTAATTGGGATGCAGCACTGGTGTTTGGAGTCAGAGAAAAGCAGGAACACAATCTCAAGCCGACCCAAATGGCTGCAACGCTGTGAGAAGCTTGGGGGGAAAGGTGGGAAAAGAGAGAAGCCTCACACAGGGAAAAGACAAAGGGGTAAAACCAAAATACAGGGAGATGCAGTATCAGTTCTCTGAGCAAGGGTGGCAACAGGTTACTGTGTGCACACTGCCAAAAGAAGCAAATGAACTGTTTTCCACTAAAGACAAACTGATGAACAACACTAAGGAAGCCTTAGCTCCTTCTTCCCAAAGCAGACTCCACAGAACTACATGCAGAACGAAGCCCAAGGGGATATCCAGGCTGGCAATGAGCTGCCCTGGCTCTCAGCATCCTGCTCGGATTTGTGTCTGTTTCCAGTTCCGTTCTTCAGTCTTCAGCTGGTTTTGTTCATTTTGCCAATAGAATTTTTAGAGCAAAAGGATGGTGGTGTTGCAGCTGTGGCTGAACTGAGTCTTAGATTTGCTCTCAGTGCACACTCCTGTAACACAAATAATAATCTATGATAATGATATGCAAGTGTCTTATGGAGGATCCATTCCTGGCCACAGATGAGGTGCAAATCTCCATTTTCAGGTTTCCAGATTTCTTCATAGTATCTGGTAACACTGAGTGATGTAACTGTCTTGCCTTCAATATCCCAGAGGGACAATCTCTAGAAACTCCACAACTAACGCCGCTTTTTATCATCCGAAAGGGGTTTTGTTTTCTACTTTGTGGGGTTTTTGCTGTACCTAATGAAGAGCTGGGCACATAAGCAGGATATGCATAAAGGCTGGGCTGCACAGTGATATAAATGAAGTTAGAAGCTGAAAGAAGCTTCAGTACATTCCATATCTGATCCTGGGCTCGTTCAGTGTCTGGTACAGTTGTTACACAAGCAGACAGCCAAGTGTAAACACTAAGCTGTGAAGTGCCTCACTACTTGCCAGGTCTTCCCACTATGCACGAGTTTGCATTACAGAACATTTAATTACAGTGTTTTGACTAGAACCAGCTTTTTCCTTTCAGCCAAGCAGAAAAGTAAGAGAGTAATTAAAAAAGTAATGAAAACTCAGTAAAAATTCCTTAAACCAAAGACCCACATTCAGTTGTGATTTCAAAGAGCATATGTCAAGGAAGACTCCTGCTAACTCTCATTTAGCAGGTTGTTAAAAAGTTTCAAAAATGAAATAAAAGTTAATCCAAGTTACGAGGTTTATTCTTTTGTCTGAATTTTTAACTATCTTTCCTATATAGAGCACAAGTAGAAAGCACGAAACACAGTCAAAGTAGTAACTTAGAGAATTTCATCCTGTGGCTCACGAAGTTATTTAACGCAAAAAGCCATGTTGGCCTCAGTGGAAGAATTTGCACAGTACATGTAGGTGGCAGAATTCAGGCCCAAAGCTCTGGAATATTGATTACACTTACAGATAGCTGCTTTGCAGGAAAATCTTCCTAGGAAGTGTGCCTGATATGTCAGTATGCCAGACTCTGCATTGAAAAGCAGTGAAGAAAGCTTCCTTTCATGGCATCGGGAGGTGCTGAAAAGATGATGGTAATTTAAACCATCATCACAAAATGTATCCAGCCTTATGCAGATAGTCATGTGAATTTACTTTTGCTGTCAAAAGTTTGTTTTTAAAATAAGCCTCGACTTAGGAAGCATGTAAAATAACCTTTTAGATTGTAACTTTTAGGCAATAATCAAAGCCCTATTCCTCATTTGCAGTCAAAGTCATAGTACTTCAAAACATTAATTTAGTCTAGTGTTTCTTTCTTTTATGGGAATTTATAAAATATTATATAGGAGAAACATAGCAGTCAGGCTTAGCCCAGAATACAAGGGGCTTTTAGGTCCTCTAATGAGTTGTGTAAGAACAGCGTACTGCAAAAAGTCCTGCATGTCATACATCTCTCCCTCATTGTAAAACATTGTTCTTAGCTTTTACGGCAGCCAAAACAACTTCATCTTTTTAATTAAAAAAAAGAGGTATCCAATTTCACTATGCTTGTGCAGGACGAGTATGTTCTGAGTTCTTGAAATCACACTGCAACACCGGTGAATTGAAAGAGTCAGGAGTGCAAGAGCATGCAAAGGACAGCATGAGCTACGTGTCTCTGGTGCTCACTGGTACCAGCTAATGCTTTCTCACACGTCACAAAGTCTCAAAATAAAAGATTACGTAAAATTACAAAATCTCACCTTTTCTGGAAAAGTAAGCACCATTCCATTCCCTTCCTCCCAGAGTTCCTGGAGCGTGTTGTGTCCTCAGCATACAGCCCATGCCTGCTTTCCCCTGCCAGTGCTGAGCATCACTGGAGATGTGGAGCTGACCTTGGCCTTTAGGCATTATTAGAGCACAAAAAGAGCACAAAAAGTTGCTTTACTCTCACGACATGGCAGAGCTGCCCAACTTTAGGTAACGAAGCCACCTCAGTGTCCAACACTTCATGCTAAAGATGTCTCAGCTATCTGGGACACAGGGCAGAGAAGTGGCATAAATAAACAGGATGTGTTTAGGACTGTAAGATTCCAATTCTAGTAACCACCAAATAAAGAATAATTTTAGGGTTTGGGTTTGCATGTGTTTTCAGAAAATGTGAATTTCTGCCCATTTTGTTGTAATTTGTCCTGTTTTGACTTTCTTAAGATTAAGTGATGCATACAGCAGGTCAGAGTCTGAAGATACCCACACACTATTCCAAGAAAATGCTACTTCAGTCACTGCAGTGAACAGCCTTTTCCAGCAGTGCTGGCTTCAAACACTGCATACTTGTAACAGGCTAAATCCCACCATTAAGAGGTTTAGTCCAGCTATGATTGTCAAAAGCTGTCAATCACAAAGGCTGTTTCTCCACCATTCACAGAATTAACAATGAATATACTTTCTGACATGCTAAATGAGATTTTGGGACACTTAACAAGACTTGGCTCAAAAGTGTTACCTCAACAAATATAAAATGCCAGCAATGTTGACACTGTATGACAAATTATACGTTCCTTAATACACTGTGTCACTCCATTCAGTTTTATAATTGGCACTGACTGTAGCTGAAATCTGATCCAAAGTATACTGAATTAACAGGCATTTGTTTTGTCCCTCAGCATTTTCTAGGCTACAGATCTTTGTAAATATTTACTTAACAGGGTGGCATACTAATTTTTCCCATAAAATATACATGTCCATATTAATGATATAATTATTTCTTTTCTGTCAGATGATGGGCTAGTTGTGTACAGCCAGCACAGACTGCAAGTGATGCCCATAGAGTACAAGCAAAGACAAATCCATATAATAAAGATTTTTGTACCCTTTGACTTCTGCCCACTTCATTAAAAACATCGAAATTACAGAGGTTAATAGCCAGCCCATATTTGCCCAGCAGAAAGATTTTCAAGGAACCACTGTTCCAGGGAGAAGCATTGTCAGCATTAAGTCCAGGGTCACATCAATTAAACTCCTATTCAGTGCCCTGGATATTGGTGTGTAACAGCCCTCGTGGGCCTCTCCCTGTTATTTTGTCCAATTCCTACAATGAAATCATTTCAACTTTTTGGCCTTGGTAGCACCCTGCCACCTAACACCGTGTACCCTGGGGTCTCCTGACTTTTTGCAACTGAGTTTGTTTTGCATTTGCTGGGTCCCTGGTGATCAGGGTCCTGTAAGCCTCTGTTACACCCATTCCCACATCTCTGAGGGCTCAAGTCCTAACCAGCCCAATCCCTCCTAGCATGGAAACACCTCCATCACACTGCCCACCTCTGCCCTCTCTCTGGGTCAGCCTCAGGTGGCTGTCCCAGGAACTGCCCTGGCTCTCTCCAGCTCCCTGTGCTTCGGGAAGAGTTGCAAGGATGGGCAACAAAGTGCTGAAAATTCCCATGGATGTTGGGGGGACCTGAAGTCAGGAAACCATCCCCTCATCCCACCCCCATTCCCTTCCCCCAAACAAATCCACATCTGGACACAAATGACTCACTAATCCTATTAGAAAACAGCATTTCAGACCTGTGCTGTAGTCCAAGCTCCATCTGCATTCACAGCAATGTAATTCAGGAGTGACCCAGATTTAGAATAGATAAAACAGTGATGTAATGCTAATATGAGCTAAGAATTATCTCCTCATATGTATATATACACAAATAAATAAACAAAATATATACATTTCTTAGAGAACATTGCAAACTCCTCCAATAGCCTCTCAGTAGCAAAATCAAAGCATGTGGTTTGCACTTTTCTGGAACATTAAAACACCATTTCCTTCTTAACAGAAGAAATTCAGACTATGGTTGACTTTATTTTCCCCAGAGCTGGTCAGAGTCGTTGTGGAGAATTTCAGAAGTTTTGGAAGCGCAGAGCTCTCCCTGGCAACACCAACCTGGATCACTGCTCACAGGTTTGTATTTGGACGTTACTTTTAGAACCATTTCCAAGGATTTTTTAACTGGGCCTGAGGATGTGCCAAACAAGTGAAACTTATTATAGACTCAAGCTCCTAGCATGAGAATTATTTGAAAGGGAGAAAATCTGCACTGGTTTTAATTTACAAAGAACAGAAACAGCCCTTTGGTTTCATTTTGGTTGCAGATATTTTCAGGAATTAGAAATATTCATATATATATCTGACCTCTAAATGATGCTGGTCTTCTCAATGCAAATGTTTCTTAAACATCATTTTCTAAGCCAATGTGTGCTTATTTCCTCAACCCTTTCCCACGTGGTTATTTGTCAGTTTACAGTTTTTGGTGCTGCCAAATGCAGTAACGTTTTGGGCAGCAGCACACAATGATTGCCAGCAAGGCAGGGATTATCCAGGCTGGATTATGTGACACCCAGCATGTGCATCAAGCCACTTCCAGGACATCTACCCTGACATAAAAGAACCAGTGGAAGATTCCTGAGCCGTGCTGAATGCTCACCTCATTCCTACAGCCACACTATGCCATCACTATCTTTATTTATTTATTTTTTATCATAATCACTTGGGCCTCTGGGTAATTGGAACAATTAGGGTGATTAATTGCATGTTTGCAATAAAAACAGAAGACTAGGGAGGGTTACATTACAGGCTAAATATTTTCAGAAAACTCTATCAGCTGGTAGACATAACAAATGCGATCAGTTCAATGCAACATGAAGCTGAGCACATTGTGCAAACCGGTTTGCTCTGGAACTCGAATCTCCTCAAAAGAAGCCAAAGTGTTTAAAAAAATAAACGAAGTCAGAGTGCACAGGGGGAAAAGAAATATTGACATGTGAGGCTGCTGTACTTCTAACATAAAGAAACATTGTTTTCCCTTCGGTCCTTTTATTGTCTAAACAGAAAGTGCAAAGCACGGGGAAAGCGCACAACAAGGCAGAGTGTGCACAAGGGAAGGTCAGGAGCTCGTGCTTGGAAGCAGTGAGTTACACTGAAAGGAAAGTTGGAAAAGCACACAGCGGGGTCTCTACAGAACCAACACATTCCTCACTGACAGCAAGAGGGCAAACTAACCCGCCTGCCACTACACTCAAACACCAAGGGTTTTGCAGAGGGAGGTTAAACCCAAGAACAGAAGATACTCCCACTGAAAGTTTCATTTGTTGAATCCTCTCTTACAAATCTGAGCTCTCGTCTTCTCCTCAACAAGATGCTACTGAAAGGCAGCTTCAACCCATGCCTCTTTCTGGATTTCTTTGCAACCACCTGGTCCCCAAAGATCCACTTGAACTAAATGGGGCGTGAATGCTTGCTTACACACACTTCCCAAAGGAGAAACAAGAGTCAAGAACAGGCATTGCCCATCCCTGACATTAAAGCTGTGCCAGTGTATGGCAAAATGCCAAATTCCCTGTTCCAGAGGGGATCTCCCACAGTAATGCCAGACATGGCTCAGCTATCACAACGTTGTTATTGTGGCGATCACCTTCCTGCCTGTCTCCTGAAGAATGTGACCACTGCCAGTGTTGTGCAGCTCAGGTGTGCCCTGCAGAAGGTGCAGGGCTCACAAGCCACGGGATGGCTGCACACCGAGGCAGGCAGAACCCTGACAGCTCAGCAGCCACAGCTCTGCCCATCACCTGCAGACAGATGTCTGCCCCAAGCTTCAAATCAGTCTTGGACACCACTGACTCTACAGGATCTGCTCCATGGTGCTCATCAGTTAAGAGTCTTCTCTTTGGCTGAGCCTTCACCAGGCTCCTCTGTGAGGTGCACTATCAAATTTCTACATAAATAAAAAGTCAGCTTCTTATATTGCCCACACTCCCACATACCTGCCTGGTTACATGGAGAAAGTGAACAGTGAAAGGTTTTATGTTCCCCTTGTATGATTGGAGACTTTGTGCTTTAACACAAGCACGGGGTCACAGGGCAGGAACAAGGTGTTTTCTTTCCAGTCAGCATGAACCTGACATTTATTACATGAGGGTTTTGTTCTATTTGTTTTAAGTCAATTACATTTTAACTCAGTTCAACAATGCTGGAAAACCTGAAAAAATATTCCAGAGTGTTTAATCAGCATGAATGGACAAATGTCCAAAAGTTAAAATAGGAGCATATTGCAATTCGTTCTTTACACCAGTAGGTCCTTCTTGTTCCAGTCCCTGACAAGCATTTGTGTCTCTGCCTTTGGGAAATCTGTCTTAAACATTTCTCTTTAGGTGGGAAAAGTCTTCTCAGGGAAATGCCAATGTTTCTTGTGATTAATTATTGAAGAAATTTGCTTTTATTTTCAATTTAATTGTGGAATTTTTGTCAGGCTCATTAAGCTGCCAAGTCCTCACCTGTTTAAGAGAATAAGCCACAAGAATGTGTAAGAGGAGTGGAAGGCAGTGGAAGAGTGCTGAGCCACGCATCAGCAGTATTTCTGTACGTACCCTTCAAAAGGGGTCTGTATTTTCCATATGTGTTTCCAGGTATCATCACATTCAAGTCAAACAAACAAACAAACAAACAAACAAGGCAAAATTAAAGGACTGGCTTCTCTGCAGTCAAATGTACATCTACTATCAATCCCAAACAGGTTAAACTCCAAACTTCTGAATGCATTTTCTTGCATTCTCCCTGGGAGTCTCACTTACTACACAGGGGTAAAGAGAGGTAAACTACATATTAAAGCTTTGAATTTACTTCTCTTAACTACAGATGTTACTTTTCAACACAACTAAATTTGTTGTAGACGGGAAGAAATCCTTCTCCAGCTTAGACCAAACTTTGCATTCAAATATCCCGTTTGTTATGGGGATATTGACTTTGGTTTGCTCACTGCAGAAAAGGCAGAGAGTACCAAGAGAAAGGCTTAGTCCTTTAATGTTTCAGCACTCAATTCACCAGTTACAGAGAGAAGTGTTCTGAAGGCCACGGAGCTCAGGCTTCAAGTAAAACCAAGGTCCAGAAAAATTAATATAATCAACAACCAGTTCAGTCAGAACTTCTGCAAGCATTAGAATCATTCATTAATATTTGACTAACATGGTTATTTCTAAAATATGCAAAGCCATTTCAATTCACTTCTCACTTATTATTCAGTACACTACTCCTAACACATTTTTATCTTGTAAAATGCTCCTCAGCAAGGAATAGAAAGGTAGCTAAAAATTCTGCTTTTCTGACCAGACAGTTTTGTAAGCTGTAAATCGTACAGTAGCTCTGTTTAATGGGTAGCATTTTAAAATAGTGAATAAAATTCGCTATTGATGTTGCTCCATTAACCACCTATTGGAAAAGATCTTATTTTCCCAATCAGGACACTAAAACCAGCCTCTCAAACATGAGCTTGATTATGTAAATATACACAGTACCTATTCACACAGGAACTATTATTCTCTGAGGATACAGGACTTTATGGAGAATTAAAAATTAACTTTTGATGATCCAGAAATTATCCTTAGAGAAGACACCAGTCTGGCCTCTTCTTTTCAGTCACTGCTCAGGTTGAACAATTCTATCACCAGTCACTCAAAAACCTACAGATTATCCACATTAAACACAGTTTGACTATTCTACTTCCTCAGCAACCTGGTCTAGTGGAAGATGTCTCTGCCCATGGCAGGAGGGTTGGACTACATGACCTTTAAAAGGTCCCTTCCAACCCAAACCATTCTGTGATTCTGAGACAAGATGCAACTCACTTACCCAAAGTCAGACACTTCTGACTGCATCAGTTCTGCACGTGTTCTCCAAACCATGACTCATTCCTGCTCCTGCTGAGAAACTGCCCCTCACCATCATCATGCATGTGTGTTTTATGCTTTTAGCAAGGATTCTGTTGAAAATGGTAAATTCTGCTTTGGAATTTTCATTCCAGAGTAACACTGCCGGGATATTCCAGCTAAACGTCACACACTGTCATTTGCCAGAGATATTTACAGTTCTGCCTTCAGGATCACATGTTGCTTTTCTCCCAGGGAACAAACATCTTGTAAGGTTCTGAGCCTGCATTCTGATCATAGTTCAATGTATAGTTTTCCTTACATTTTCTGAGAGCTAGACTATGTTTTTCTTGCCTCTTACTGCACATCTCTCCAAAAGGCACTGAGCTCACTGGATGAAACACTGGCCCTCCAACTGCAGTAACTGCAAGTTTCTGGTTTCTTCACCAAATTTATTTCTCTCAACTGCAGCTCTCATTTAGTCAAATGTAAAAGATTTGTATTTGAGGGGAGAAAGTCTTGTGTCTGGTATGGATGAAGTCAATCTTGGAGAACTGCTGTGCTTGAATGTATCAGAAGACATAATGCAGGAAATCACACTTGAAATACATTAAGTTGAGAAGTGAACTGTGGCCAACACTAAAAGCATTTGTGTGACTGCTGCAAGGTCCCCATTAGATCCTTGTAGACTTTGAGTTCTGGCTTTCCCTGCTGGAGATCTCCTGCACTGTGATACATTCTAGCTCTGTTTCTGCAAAGATTCTTCATTTCCTCATTCTCTCACTCAACTTTGACAACAGAATGCCTTTTCCTTGGAAGGGAGGATTATACTCTAGGAGAAAAAAAAACTTTAAAACTGCCTTTGATTACAACCTGCTGCTCTAGAACACTAGCACAAGGGACACCATGCACAACAAGTCTGTACACAGGCTGTGCTTCCACACATTTATATAATTTAAACAGCTCTCAGACATCATTTTTCTACAAACATTTCAAGTCCAAAAAGGTTAAGACCATTGATCTGACAAAACCAGGACAAGAAGAGAATTAACTGCCTGACTTTACTCAGTAGGACTGAGGTCAGGTATTGAACAAAGCCTTCCTGACTCAGCTTCAACTACTACAGCACCGTGCCTCATGAATCACCCACTAAGAGCTAGCTTATTTAACATCTACTTAGAATCTGTATGATTTAAACACTGTAATAATCACTAATCAATTTGACAAGCTTGAGCTTAGAGGGGGAAAGCCTGAAACTTGGGATAAAAATACCTTTGACCAATTCTTTTTCTACAGTTACAGAAAGAAGTTAATTTCTTTATATTGCTATATAAATATACGTAACTCTCATGCAGAGAGGTCCTCAAAAACAGAGACTTGAACTGAAGGTAACACAATCATACTGAAACAAATGAACAGTCCTGGAGGCACAGCACTCTCCTGCTTACAGTGCCCTTTCTTACAGCACTGAGTCCTTTCAGCAGGCAGATTGAAAATTGCTTACCCCAGAAGGCAAGGGCCTTCCTGAGCTCCAGTCCTTTCCGTGGCTCCAAGAGCAGTTTGGATTATCTATTGCACAAAACACACATTTCACCTCAATTTCTTCAACAGAACCCACCTGCATGTTTTCTAGAGAAATTTGCTTACTTGGTTTAGACTTAGAGTAATGGAAAATTCACACCACCCTGTTGGCAATCTGTTCCCCTGGTTAACTCTCTTCCTCTAAAATTTTACTTTTGAACTTGTAAACTGGTGTCAACAAACCAAATTAGTTTAGCCAGTATGAAGCACTGCAAAGACATAAATTGGTCTGAAAGAGTCAGATTTCATTTGACCTTGAATCGTAGACTGAAGTTCAACATGAATCAGCACAAGTCTCATTAGGGCTAAATGTCCATTATAGCTAAGTTTAGGTCCAAGGAATCCAAAGCCACAAATAATTGTGTTGAATTACTTTAAAAATAAAGGTATTCTAGGGTAAGTCTTAAACGTTTTCCTTTTCCGTTTTTTATGCTACAGGTTTGGTGTTTTCTGTATTTAGACTTCTCAAATTGTAGTAACAGTCTGAAAGCAAAAAGTTTTTAAATGGGCGTCAAATGCAAAGCTGTATCAAGTATGGGTAATGTCTTTTGGGTTTGATTTATACTGTGGAAGTCAATACCATAAATGCCTTCCAAAACTTGGTTTTAACTGTAGTAATCACTTGCTGGCCACCAGCACTGGCTTGGCCTGGGTGCACACCTTCCCTGGAGCACTGTCAGAGGGCTGTTTGCTCCGTGCTGGTTAACAAACACCACGGTACCACGGGATAACCCTTTCCATGGAAATATTCCCCTCAGCACTGCCAAGGCTGTAGAGTCACAGAATATTCCGAGTTGGAAGGGGCCCACAACGACCATGGAGTCCGGCTCTGAAGGGACTGGCCCATGCGGGGACAGACCCCACAGTCTCGGCGCTGTCAGCACCCCGCTCTAAGCAGCTGAGCTGACAGCAGGGCAGGTGCTTGCCCAGCTGCGAACCAGCAGCTCCGCCTCAGCACGAAGCCATCGCGGCGCTCTTCCCGAACCTCTGCCCACACTGAGGAACTCCCACCATGTCTGACTACCGCGGCAGCAAAACTCCACGGGACTCACGACTCAACCCCCGAGCCTGTACCTGGCTGCCCAGCGGTGTAAATGAACAGTTCATTCCCGCAGAGCAGCGGCGGGGGCCCGACACCCACAGGTAGCACGGGCAGGACCGGGGCAGGGGCCGTTCCCTCATGAGGCGGGAGCGCCATGGCCGCGGCCCCGCCAGCGCCCCCTAGCGGAGGGCCGGCTCTTTTCCCTCTCCGCCATGAATCGCTCTCCAAACTCCAAGGAAACGAATCGGTATTCTGATTTTCCATCTCCCTCCACAGCGTTCCCTTGGAGCACGCCAGGTGATTTGCGTCTTAAGGTGAATATTGTTATTCCTCTTCTT
>VWZT01013067.1:250177-327538 GCA_013397055.1 Pachycephala philippinensis
TTTTGAGGTTTGGCTCTCTGATTCATTTCTTGCACCGGCCAAGAAAAATACCGTGAGGTGTTCTGAGGGAAAACAAAGCGCAGCTGCCGGCTGGGACAGCAAGGAAGGGAACCAGGCTGCTGTGGGCTCTGCACATCCCGGCACAAGGTTCCCAGCCTTGTGCGTGCCTTGGGAGACAGGCAGGAAGGATTTGTAATCCCAGGACTGAGGAAGCAAAGAGCCATTTCCAACACGAGGCGCTCCATGAGGAATGGGATGTAAAAAGTCAGCCATCTGCAGGTACATAAGGCTTTTGAATTTCTGGAATTTAAGTGTATATTTACTGTTGGAAGAGCATGAGAAACAGTCGATTTGCACCTTGATCAAAAGAATACGTTTCTTAATGAAAAACAGAAACTTTTTTTTGGTGAAAAAATATGGGAAGGTTCTCCCAGGGAACTATGTATGTGACTGTTATTTAAACCACATTTTCTGGAAAAAAAGAAAAAATTTGTAAAAAGAAGCATTTCATATTTGCTGTAGCTTATGGGGCTTGGGCACTTTTGAGTACCTTCTACCAGGTAAGGCTATAAAACCCTGACAGTAATTAGTAAATGAAACCAGAAATGCCTTCACTGAAGGCAGTTTTGTAAAATAAAAAAAAACCGTGTGAAATCACAACTAGATCCATAGGGGATCACCCAATGGAGTCAGCAGCAAGGTCGCCACTAATGTTGCCTGGCTGAGGACAGTATCCAAAGAGCCAGCAAGAAGAAACGAGAAAAATGTTACCCATTGTAATTAAAAGTAATACCAAAATAAATCTGTTTTTTGTGGTTCCTCTTTCAGAATTGTTGAAGCTGAGCTTACTTGTGTATGATAAGATGTACCTGTAAGGATATATGGAAACGTCGAATGCACAAGGTGGGTCTGTGGACACGTCACTGCCTGGGCATCTGGGATGGATCTGGAGCTCTCTCTGGGCTGCAGTAAAACAGGCAGTCAGTCCCTCTCTGATTTCAGGAATAGTTTCCACAAGGTCTCTCTTTACATTTGGATTTCTCCCTTACATTCTGGCAAGCTAAGCAGAGACATAACTGTGACTAATGCTAATGTTGCAGTAGTAAAATATTGGGCAAAAAATGGGAAAAGCAGACCCACTTGCCTGTAAGAATGATTTAATTAAAGTTTTCACTGTTCTGAAATAGTTATGTTTCACATCATAAAGAATTTTTCTGTAATGAAAACTATTATTTTAAGGGGAAGGAAATTTTTCTTTGCAGCAAGCTGACTTTATTGGTAAGCAATTAAATATTTCTTTGGATTGCAGTTCAAAATTAATTACTCATTAATGTGGAAAAACCAGCTATAGTCTTGCTGTGGATTCAGAGGTTTCCAACTGGGTGCATCTAATTCCAAGAAGAAAAAAAATCCTAGAAGGAGTATTGTAATTACTGTCATATGAAAACCTGCTTCAGTCCAGATGTAGAAGCCGATAGCCTGAGAGTGTTAACATTGAGCAGTCTGCTGCAGGGAAATGACAGATGAATCCTACATATGTTTGCAGAATGGACATATTATACTATCCTTGTAGAATCTCATGGGTTTGTTTTCATTTTTCCAAAGCTCCTACAAAAAAAAAAAAAAAAAAGCAGATCTAGAATAATCTGAGGGGTTTGAGTGTCACAGACACCTCTGTATAAAATCTGGATCCTGAGTTTGCATACCTAACCAATGCTGTCCACTCTCTACCTGCACAAGGAATTCCACTGAAAGTAATGAAATTAATGGTGGGAGTAAATGTTCCACAGCTGGCTCCTAATTCCAAGTCTTCTCCTTCAAGGGACAAAGAAGAGCTTGTGGCTCTGTGATGACCCTGGGACTTGCAGCAAGGACAGAGAATTCACAGAAGGGTCAGGTGTTAGGAATCACATCTTCAGAAGTTCAGCTCAAGGGAGTAAATCCTCAGAAATCTGGGAATAGTGATGATGACAACTGCATATATGCAGATTTCCTACTGCAACCACTAGCAGTTTGCATGCAGAAAGATTTCAGAAGCAAAAGGAATCCTTCCCTTTTCCTTCACAAATTTTATTAATTCAACCAAAGTCTGCATGGCTTCAGCCTAAATAAAAAACAATAAAATTCTGGGATGATTTAGGCTGGAACAACCTCTGAGTGACTTGTCTAATCCAAATCATTCCATTTCAATCCAAACTGATTTCATTATCCCTAAGTCGTTTATTTAAATAAATGGAGTCAGAAGAGATCACAGAGTTTAATTATTGGAAACACTGGTTGGCACTGCGTTTGGAATTAAAATTACTCACTTTGAAGTCCTTAAGAGCACAGTATGACAACACCAGTTGTCAAGGAATTTTTTTTCCTTGGTTAAAAAGGACAAGCTGAGCACAAAGTGGAAGAATGAAACCTTGAATTACCCACATAAGATAGTTCATCCTGTCAGCTGGAGAGTTAACCACTTTCAATTCTCTTAGCAAGTCATTTACTTCTCTAGGCAGGGATAGGTGCAGGAGCATGGGGACAAGTTTCCTGAAATGTGCAAGTCTGAAATGACACCACACAGAGTTTGACTGATGATATGATTAAGCATATTGAACAGGATTGGCCTCACTGTTTTCCTACAGCTGTAGGAAAACCAGCTGACCCTTTGGCCCTGGTCACCTTCTTGTCCTTCAGGTGTATAAAGCAGCAAGGTTTGGTAATGGTTTTACAGCTACTCTGCCACACCTGACATGTTCTAAAACTGGGTCCCCTCCCCAGACTGAAGACTCTACTTTTAGACTCCCCCAGTGATCAACTTCTCCATCTTTTGTTTCAGTTTAGTTGCCTTTCTCTGGCTCTTCCATAAACTCACTACATTCCTCTGGAGGTGCCCATTTATCTGCAGCAAAGCAGTGAGAGAGACCCTCCTGGACTGCCAGACCATCCTTCAAACAGCCAAAGTAAAGCCTTTGGTTCACTTGATGATAGTTCAGAAAGATGGAGGAAAAGGAAAATAAGGAGTTTGGCTTGGCAGTCTGGAAGCAGTCACTGGCCCAGTACAACAGAGAGCAAACAGTGCTGTTTGTGCAGTATCTCTGCAGTGACTGTGCTTTACAGTCAGTGAAATAGGCTGGAATCCACCTTGACTTGAGATTTAAGGAGTAATACAACACTGAATATGACTTTAGAAAAATACCTGGGAAGGAGCTGGTTCAAGTATTCATCCTGGACATTACTATTTTCTTAAATCATTACGTTATAAAAACCAAACTCTCCATCCACAGAGGAACCTGCTTTGTGGGCACTGCTGGTATTTCTATTAGTAGATCATTTTATTTTGAAAAGAAAGAGGTATCCAGAGTTTTCCAAGCAGACAGCAGTTCTGGGACACTCCTGGGAGCAAAGATCCTATTGTAAATCTAATACATAACAAGTTGTACATCACATTCTTTGCTATAGATAAATGTGTTTCTCTGGTTTTTTCTCATGGCAGTTCTAAATTTGCCACTTTCACTTTTGCCCCAAAACACTGTGCTGCAAAGCGTTCCAACAGATCATCTACTACTTTAAAGAAAAGATGAATGTTCAGCTTAGCAGAACTTCTTTATTTCTTGCATTGAGCAAGGGATTATTAATACAAGTATCAGAAAAGAAGTCTGTTTATTTTACTGCGCTCACCTCTACGGAAGCAGACAGACGTAGAAAAAAATACTGAGGCCTAAATTTCTCTCCAGGCAAGTCTGTTACACAGAACTGTTCAGGACAACATCTGACATTTGGCTAAAAAAATTACATGCAGACATGCATCAAACCATAACAACTGTTTAATGTATCTTTTTGAATTATACAAAAGTCCCACCCCAATTATTCAAACATTAACAACTGATCCACTTGATACAAAACCAATTCATCCAGGCAGAACAGTAGAGGAATGTACCATTCATTTTTAATTAAAGATTATCATTGACAATCATGGAATGGATGGATTTGACTAATTATTATTCTAGCTGATGTTTTGTCCTGGGCCAATCTCTCCACACCGGCTATGCCACAGTGCACTTCCAGGACACACGTGTAAAGCTGTCTACAGGAGCCCTTTAGAAACAAACAGTACTGCTTAGTTTCAGCTGTCTCAAGTTAAACAACATTGAAATTGTATATAAATCATCAAGGACATTCAAAATGTCAGATGTGAAGCCTGTGTGACAAGAGCTGATTCCAAATAATTTTGTCCCCAACCTACACAGAAGGTGCCTTGAAGGACCAAGAAAACAATGCAGAGGCACCAGGCCTTTCCACACATTGCTGCCATGCCCTTCCAGAGCAGCACCCACCCTTCCCCTCCCCTGCTGAATCACGTTCCAAGGCAGCCACGTGCATCAGCAACCCAGGCTGTCTTCACATCCTCTCTCACTCAGTCTTCAGGCTCCACATCACTTAACTCTTCTGTAACATTCAGAACCAGATTTCCTTTACAGCAAACTGATACAAACAACATCTTTCTGACTACTGTCATGAACATGAAAATGCTGCAGAATGCACCTGGCTCAGAGACCACGGTCTGGGAGTCAGGTAACCTCAGCAGAGGAACAAATTCGGAATCATAATCATTTGTTGCTTCCATTGGAAAACCTTTTAGGAACATAGGCTTTGTAGTGCTTGGGAGGCAGAGCTGTGAGCCTGCTAGTTTGAACGTTGATCATAAAGTAAGGCAGGGGACTAATCCCCTTCTAGCTGTTGTGACTGCTCAGTGATTAAGTGTCACTCTACCCTCATTAACTAACACTCAGAAATGAAAACTGCTGCCTGCTCTCAGCTCTTCCCCAGCCCATTTATTGTGTAAAATACACAGATTGATCTCTTCTTGTTTATTCTGGGGAAGAAGGAGATTGGCCACGTTCATGAACCACCCCTGAATCCTCACTGTCAGCTTCAGTAGCTAAAATGAAGAATAGAAAAACGTCAGAGTTAGACACAAAGAAAGAAGCTGAAACCCCAAACCCTGTTTCAGTTCTTGTTACACCTGGAATCAATCACATTTCCACAGTTGAAGCTGCACTGGAATAGAAGTATGAGGCAGACACTTCTGCCCACTTACCCACAGTGAACCTGTGCCATGCCTTTTTAAAACTCCTGTGAATTCTCAAAGCCCTTGACAGACTGATTCATAATCCCTTTTTCAAATCCTACTAGGGATTTTCATTTTATAAAGTATTTACTTGCCAATTTGCATGAGAAGCTCCCTCATCTCCTCACAGGCAACTTGGGTTTTGGTTTTCTGTGGCTTGCTCTTTTAGAAAGCCAACCATTTGCAATCAGAGTCTACCATCAAATGCTTTACTGGCTGTTTTACTGGACAAACCTTGTGTTCATTTTGTCAAATCTCCGTAACATGACCAGTCAATACTGCATGAAATTGTGTAACAACATGGTTTATACTTCACACCACCCCTGGCCTTATATTAACTCAAATCCTTCTGGAAGCAGCCTCTAGCCTAGGAGCGTAATTTTCAGGTAAGCCTTTGGGTTTTTTGTCTTCATCTCAGATTTCCTTTCAGGCAGAGATCACAGACACTTCTCCTCATCAGCTGTCCCCCTGCTAGGGCTTTCTATATCCATTTTCCTGCAAGAGTTTTCCAGAAAGCCCATTTCACCTCAGTTCTGGAGGTTTCTGGAGAAAGGATGTTCCCAAGTTTAACTGCAGGTTTGAGTCAGTTCCATTTTGGAAAAAAAAGACATTATGCAATCCTAACACATCCTTATGCACTACATATTACAGCTTTTCTCTTTTTTCAAGCATCTTGAATGCCAGAAAGAATTTATTAGTTTCACTCTTCCCTTTACATCTGCATCTTCTGCTGCCAGGCTGTTTTGTATGACCTCATGCAGAATTGTCCCCCCTCACTCGGCTACAATTGCAAATTCCTAAATATCCTGGAGCACAAATGCTATGCAGTAGAATTAACTTCTACTTTCTCCACAGCACTAAGGAAACTGGATTGTTCTCTGAGCAACACAATCCATGATGCATTGTTTCCTATGGCACTGTGCCTGGGCTGTGATTCCCC
Organism: Pachycephala philippinensis; assembly: GCA_013397055.1. Taxonomy (NCBI): domain Eukaryota; kingdom Metazoa; phylum Chordata; class Aves; order Passeriformes; genus Pachycephala; species Pachycephala philippinensis. The sequence continues at coordinate 256,231 of VWZT01013067.1, forward strand.
TGGTGTGTGTTAAGGGCTGAGGTCATGAGATGGCATTTTGCTCCCTGGGGGAGGCTGCTCTCCTGGTGTTTCTTCTCTATCCAGTTGCCTGTTGTCATCATTTTTTGGCCAGTACAACTTCACACTACCAATGCAGGACTGGATTTCCTCTGTTTCCCTCACGCAATACTGTAACTTCACTCCATGTCCCCCGTGTTTGTGTGCTACTCCCAGTTCCTTCCCGTTCCCTCAGAGTCCAGCAGAAAAGCTACAACTCCCTGCATGTTCTCTGCCACTGCAGCATCCCCCACATCTTTGTCCCCTCCAGACCACAAAGCCCATTAATCCTCACACACACTTCCTGATTTGCAGGCTAGCCCTTGTCTTTCTCTCTTCCCCTCAAACTCAGCCTGTATTATTTCACCTCCAGTGCACCAGTATCTCCTACACACTGCTTTTATCAGGATCTTAAAATAACTTTACATTTCTACGATATCTATACACCCGCACACTGCCATATTCTCCATATTCCCGTTGTCCACTACATCTCCTGCTTCCTTTCCTTTGGCTTTCCAGCCAGACAAGGAGCAGGGATGCTCCAAGTGCTCGGGGGATGTGTCCCCACTGCTGGGCAGGCACTTGGTTGTTGGCCCAGGGACACAGACACCAGTCAGGGACTGAGTGCCTGGTGACAGCCAGCCCAACACCACGACATGGCTGCAAGCAAATGCTCTGGTGGGAGGCATCTGCTTCCCTTGCACATCAATATTGTGTAGGCATGTGATCACAACAGATATGTTTGGCTGAAAATAGCTAATGGGTTGAAGAGTTATGAGAGGACTGACATTATGAGAGGACTGACATTAACATAAAATGAGACTGCACAAGCCTTATGTTGTTGAGAAATCAGGCCAGAAAAAACCTAATTTATATTTTGTCCCACATAACCACCATCAACATCTTCTCAGTTCAAATGAGATAATTATACTTCTCTTATTTCTCTTCCCTCTTGATTTTTCAGTGGGTGATTATTGTAATCTGTTTAATAAACAGCTTAACTTTTTTATTCTCATGTTCAAGAAGAGAAAGGAAGTTTTATTTATTTATCTGCATTTTTAAAAATTTAAAATAAAAAATAAATTTAAAATGAAACTGGCTATTTGCACATCTAGTATTAGTGGTTAATTCTCTGAGCAGCTCTACCCTCTTGTGGTCACAGTTTAGCTGCAGCCAAATGAAAAACTTGCGAATATAATCACAAATATGTTCACATGTAGGCACAGTACGTAACACAGACCTAAAACAGAGGGGCACAAAGACTTAATCTATGCCCGAAATTTAAAATCCTGTGGGAATTAAGAGATTTTGAAGATTCAATCCTTCTTTTCCAGCAATTAAAATCTAGGAGGGTTTTCAGAGGAGCAAGAAATTTCGTATTAATTATGGTGTTAGTCCGCATTATTTTTTAACGGTTTGTCTAAATTGAAATACAGCCAAATAATTTTTAAGATATGCCCTGCAAACTAGCAATGGAGAAAAATATTTTCTTTTTGAGAACATAAACAGATCATTTTCTGGAATAGCTCTGTGTCCTGGGGCCTTCAACGTCTGCCTGAGATTGAGGTGCTTGTCAGTTGGAAAACCCAAGCATGCCAGGCTGCTGCCCCTAGGTCAGCCCTTCCCAGAGCTGTACAATCTGTCCCAGGATTCAGGACTTCAGGCCTGGCTTCATCACAGAGGTCAAAGCTAGCTAGGATCAGGGTCTCTTGGGTTTCCACCTCTGTGGTTAGACACTGAATCCAGGTTAAAGGTGAAACTCTCAGGGCTTATCTCATACTTCCTTACCATGTACTTCCTTGGTTGTTTCAGCCAGGATGTTCAGTGAAACCGGAGCTGGAAGGTAATGAATCCCTGGCAGAAAACTCGGTGGGATGAACTGACGCAGAGGAGTGTAGTATCCTTGATGGAAATCTCCAGCTCCATCTGGAACCTGTGGAAACACATGAAGCAGATCACCTTCCATCTAAAGACTCTCTCCAGGATACATCTGCATTATCAGACCGTTTCTGGGTTTTTCTCCATATGCTGCCATGTCAATGCACATATTGGCACATGGAAAGCCTGTGCACAGGGTAACATGCTGAAACGGAGGAGCAAGAACTTCTCAGACCATGTCACAGCAAAACTGACCTTTTAATTCCTTGTGACCTGTTCTGGCATCTCACTGGAGCAGTTGGTTTAAACCAGGAGCAGCCATCCTCTTTCTCAGTAACCCCTAAAACATGCCAGGGAATTTCTATACAAGCATAATAAATCTATTATTTATTGTCTTGAGGCAGATCACTCTACCTTAACATCAACTGATGAATTGTACTGAAAGGAGGCCAGATTATTAACATCATCATTTGCTAATGTTTTCTTCAGTGTAATGTATCTAAATGCTGTGAAGTAACTGATAAGCAGGATGACTCTTTATGGCTACATCAACAGAGAAAAGACAGCTATAATAAAGCACCATTAGCACGGGTAATTAAAAACGTGCTACTCACCGATACAGTGGTTGCATTCCCTGGCACATAGTTGCTAGGAATGTGTCGGAATCCTCTCTGAAGTGATATCCCTGGAGGTGATGGTGCTTCCCCACTGCTTGACTCATTGATGGCAAATCCCAGGGAAAATGGGTGGTAAGAATATACCCCAGAACATCCAGGGTACACTTTCGGGATTTCTCTCTCCAGGTATTCTGGGTTGACAGTGTATTCTGGAGGAAAAGCAGGGTGAGCTAGGAAACAATGAGAAAAGAACAAATAAAAATATCCATGTAATTTTATGGAGTTATGTAGAAGTAGCTGCAGGAGCAAATTCCACTCTCAGACAGGAAGATCTGGTCCTTTGGTTTCATGTTTAGCTCCCATTAATTTATTCTGTGATTTTTTCAGGAACTAAGGAAAGGTACAGCAGATGACACTGTAATGCAATTATTTTGCATTCTTTTCTGCCTTGTGCACTGTAAAGTTTGTCCTTAGTAAAGCAGTGTCTGCAGAATCTTATTCTTTCAGTACATCAGCAACAGCAAAACAACCTACCTTAACTTTTGAGTCTAGGGGCACTTAAAACCAAATTCCACAGAAACAGCAGAGTTCTAACTTTCGTGTTCTAATAATGGAGTCCTATCTGTCACTTCTTAAGTTAATTTACAGCATGCTCAGTTTTAGGGTCATACACAGACAACTTCAGAAGCAGGAATCAGTTCACTTTTTATCTTGCTTCTTGAATCTTATACGGCCTCTCCGAAGTCTTAAGAAAAGACACAGAGTGGCTATTTGAATGTAAATAGGGTCCTCCTTGTCTGCCTGTCCTCTGACTGGTAGAGAAGGCAAAGAATTTACTTGGAAAGCAGGTTTACTTCTGGAGTACTATAATTTGTGCCTTATCTTTTTTTGAAGTTGGTCAGCAGGTTAAAAATGTTAAAGGAAGGACTGACAGACATCTGTATAGCTACTGTCATTTATAAACATAATTTTATTCCAAAACAAAGCTAAAAAAGGGAAGTTACTGACAATAATCTGTGGGGACTATAGATGTCCAAAACAAGTCTTTTCCCCATGGCTTCTCAGGACAACATTTTGTCTTGCAGGCTGCCAACTCTCCAGAGGCTCAGATTCATGACTATTGCAATCAGCAAGGATTTCTGTAACATTATTATAGCAATAGAATGGAGTTACCATAATACACAGTAATAAACTAGACAAGTCACATGAAGGACTCTATTAAAGGAAGTAATTTAAGAAATGACAGACCATACAACTGCTCCACCTGCAAAATCTATGCCCTACTCTTAAATGCCAAATGCACTTTCACATCAAGTCATTCCAGCCAAATTTAGTTTTTGCTACAGGTATGAATTAAGGCCAAAAGGTATTTTTCTTTTACAGTGCTACCATAAAATGCTTGCTTCAGACAGCTGCAGCAGTACCTTCCCCATTTATCTGCCATCGCCGAGTTTTTCAGCATTTTTGTTCCTGAAATCTTGTGCCTGTGAGTTTATAAGCACTGCGACAGCACTCAGAGAAACACGCGGACCAGACCCAGTTTGGTTCCGCTCCCGGACTGATTTCCCTCAGTGAAAAGCCACTCGCTTAAGCTTCGAGCTCGCAAGGGGCAGCGAGGCCGAGCACGTGGTTCCCGCCCCGCGCTGCGGAGCTGCCAAGGGACGCGATGATCCAACATGCCAGCCCAGTGCCCTCTGGGGAAGGAAAGCGGGACAGACAGAAACCGGAGCTTGAGGAATCAGTGAAGCGCACAAGTGGCAGCGTTTGACAGGGGAAAGAGGAGAACACAGGAAGATCCTGGGAGGAGGGTTTGGGGACAGGTCCTTACCGTCGTCCCTAAAGGGAGGTGGCGGCGGCCCCCAGCATGCCGTGCCCTTGCCGCCGCTGTCGGGCTGGGCTCCCTTCTTCCTCTCGTGGCTGCAGTGCTCGGGGACACCGTCCTCCCGGGCTGCCGCCCCACGGCCTTCGCCCGACGGAACGGGCTCTGCGCCTGCCCTGCCTGGCGGCTCGGTCTCCTGCTGCCTCAGCGCCTTCTGGGCTGCCATGATCTTCTGCCGCTCTGTGATGAGCGAGCACTTCTCGCACAGGCACAGCTTCCAGCGGCAGTGCCCGGCGTGGCCCTTGACGGGCACCACGAAGCCGTGGTTGCGGCAGCGGGAGCACTTGGGTGCCCGCAGTGCCTTCGCCGTGGCCTCGGTCGCCTCCATGGCACCGCCGCACCGGCTCGGACTCCCCGGCCAAGCTCGCCCCCGTCCTCTGGGCTCTTGTATGGGGCACGGCGCTGCCCCGCATGTAACAACCCGGCCCGCGGGCAGGAGAGCCCATACCAGCGGGTGGGGAACGCCCTCGGCCCCGCTGCCTCCCCGCCCTGCGCCGGGCACGGCTCCCCCGGGCACCCCCTGCGGCCCTTTGGTGCGGGCGGGAGCCGAAGCCCAGCCTCGGGGGGCTGAGCCTGCAGGAGCTGCGGGGGGGACGGGCTCCAGGGGCAGGTGCGTTGCCCTGTGCTGGTGCTCGCAGGTATGGGGGTTTGGATGGGCCCGGCGTGCACGGACAGAAATGCCCGCGCTGTCTCTTACAGCAGTGCCCTGAAAGATAGTTTTCCCTTTTGGCACTTTAACGTCTGCACCTCCTTTCATACCCCTCATGCATTCGCTTTTAATATGCACAGGACTTCAGTCCCGTTTTGTTTCCAATTTGCGGCATGCTTCTCTTGATCAGGAGGAGTGACTGCCTCAGCAGAAAAAGAACACTTTCATCATTCTGTTTTTCAAAAGAAGGTACTAAGACGAAGGTGGAAAGCAAATGTCATTCCAAAGACCTGTCTCCTTTTCTCAAAATTCCTTATTCTCTGGAAACAAAGACAGCCTTACAATTAGAAATACAGAAATGCTCCAGTTCTAGTATTGCTTTGAAAGTACTCCTTATTTGTTACTGCTGGTAGCTGCACAACCATGGTTTACACAGTAGCCCATTTCAGGAGAAAACTCCCCACTTTGCAACGTAAGGCAAACACTGCTGAATTTTCTCACCTATACAATAGCTGTTTTCAAATCTTAAGTTGTCAATAGCTGCTTCTGTGTTAAAGAGAACACCATAGAAATAAATCACCAAATTGTAGTGAAGCTTTCTACTAAGTTTCCAGAGAACCAGGTAACATCTATCTGCTTGCTCTGAAACAATTCTAACTGCAATGGAGTTCGTTTCTCAGAACCTGGCAGAGGCCCTTCCCTTGGAGCAAAGAATCCTGCAAAACCTGGGTGCACCCTTCAACACCTTGGGGGGTAAGGCCCCAGCAGAGCAGGCCCGTTAGGGATTTGGCAACAGTGTGGTTTGGCAACAGTCTTGTTTGCAGTGAGCAGCCAGCCCCTGTGCTCGCCAAAGCTCAGCCGAGATTTCAGCAGGCCTCTCACTTTGCAAAAGACACAGTAGGGCTTTGCACCTAAGTCCTGTAGGTTTCCAGTGGGATTTTGCCTCCCGGGGAGGTGTTTTGTAAGTGCAATACCAGCATAGGAGCCCGGACTTGCTCTTGAAAGCAATTCAGACCCAAATCCTCAAATGCACTCACTCCCTCGACCACTCAGCGCCAATCCCAGCCTGCAGACTTCACTATCCCAGTCGCAGACTGAGCCCTCAGCAGCTGCTCTTTGGGAGGGCTCTCAGCTGTGCCTTTGCACCCAGGCAGTCAGGGATCCTGTGCCCACTCCCATGGAGTGCCAGCAGCTCCCTGTACCCACTTGCAGCTGGTTTTCCCGAGATGGCTCCCAAAGCTTGGTGTGGAGAGCCAGCTTCATGTGCATGGGCATGTGTTACCATTCCTTCCCAGTTCAGAAAGGCACTTGCTTGATGTGCCTTCAATAGAAGCTGCTCTTCAATGCAGTCTTGAAGTGCTGCTCACCTGTGCCTAGGCCTTGATCTTCCCGTACTCATTCTAAACACTGACTCTGTATTAAATATAGACAGATAAAATATTCCTAATTTTATGCTCCATATTTTTACTGTATGCCGGGGATGTGCTAATTTAGCTGTAGAAGAAAGGAGGATGGATGACACATTTAAAAAAACTGTAATTATATCTTTTCATAGATACCCAATCTGTGTTCATTTGGATACTTGAGCAGAGGGGGAGAAAGGTAGGCTACATGTATTTTCCCCAGTAATTTTCTATTCTGAGTCACATAATACTATTCTTCAAGACATTTACTCAAATACACAGAAATTTATCTCTTCTCTTTCAAAAATGGCGTACCAGCCATGGGCTGTACCAGTTTCTCCACCAATTAAACCATATCTTTCAAAGTTATGTGGATTTTTCTTTTGAACAACTTCCACCTAAACATTCAGGATTTATTATACTCTCCATATAGTTTGTTTCAAACATAACTAGACTTGCTTTTTGTAGAAAAGTGAACATTTTACTTTGCTTGTGAGGAAAATGCTTATTTCTGCAGGCAGTTCAAAGAATTCTATTGCTCCAATCCTGTTATGTGTTTGTATATATATTTGAGTTAGCCGAATCAGACACTGTAAGAAGACCATAACAGAGAGAAGATAGAAGAATTTCAAAATACATTTTTGGAATGAGGTGTAGACTTCTATGTGGATGCAGCTTCGTGTCTATTATAATTTTCTTCTTTGTTCATATTTGAAAGAAAATGAGGCACAATATAGACTTTTTTCTTTAAATCTTAGTTTTCTCTAGCATTTTATGTAGCATATGGTGGGAGCGGAACATAAAGTGTGTAAAGAGTTGTGTATTAAAGTAGCATTTATAAGAATTATTATCTTGCCAAAATGAAAGGAAGGCAACCTGCTGACTTTATGTTACTGAAATCAATAGCAATAATATCTCTACTCCTTTCCAACTTCTGAATCATGCAAAGTGTGTGGTTTTGGTATGCAGTTTGCTTTGTACATGAAACAGTGAGGAAAAACAATGACTTAGCTAAAAGGGAACAAATCAAAAGACTGCCATAAAAGTGAATAGCAGAAAATTGGTGTTTGAAGTTTTTTTCTCCTTCTCAGACTTTCCAGCTAATATTCATACAGTAAATGGTGTTTTTTTGGGAAGAAAATTGTTCTGACATTTCACAGAGCAACAGTGACTTAATCAAGAAATTTGTTCAGTCTGAGATCTCCATGTTCGAAATACATTCTCTTATACACAAAAATCAAGAGTATCTTTCAATTTTTTTAAGACATCACATATGAAGATAAAAGCCTCTCTTCAAAAATTATCTTTTATCTTCGTAGTTTGGAAGTGTCCATTATGTACTGTCATAAGTCATTACATAAAAATTGATATAGCAGTGGTAATATCAGCTCTTCTCCATTATAACTGTGTAGAACTGTTTTTACAGCTCAGTCAGGGCAGAATCAACATGTGCAGATTTACCTGCAGAGGCACAGCTGCCCAAGAAGGACTCTCACCTTCACCTGTCCCAGAATATCATTTTAAGAAGTAGCATATTAGCGTTCTTATATTTAGAAGCTCCTTATAAAAAATATGCAAGCGTTTCAAACATCCTCTGGCTGACCTGCAGCAGCAAATCCCCCTCTCACTGCTGAGCTCACGGCAGCACACATCCATCAGTGCTGCCACAGAACTGCCGGGCTCAGCTCTCTGCTGACAAGCTCACGAGGTTGTCTGATCCTGCCCAAAGCAAGCCTACATGACAATGAATAAACTTCTTCCAGTCACTTCTGTACACTGTATTTTCCACTTTTCTAGTCAGTGTGAAATTGTACTGTAGTAAACATTTCTTTTTTAATATGAGGAAAAGTGCAGCATAGAAACAGTGCAATATGATTATACCGTATCTACCTTAAAATTTGAAATGGCTGAAATGTGCTTGGGTTACACCTTTTTTAAACCTGGTAGCAGTTAAGTCGTTTAAATTGAAATAAACATATTTAGCTTTTCAATTCTTTTTCAGCATCAATTCCTTTATTTTAAAATGTTGTCTTCTGTAATGCAAGCAGGAATCCCGCTGAGGTGGGGTTTTGTTGTTGTTGTTGTATTTAAAGCAGTTTTAACCAGAGCACAATTAAATGTTGACTTTCATCTGCTGTATCAAAAAGGTGAAACTCTATGCTGTGATCAGAGAAAATTGGATGGAGTTTATACATATTTTAAAGTCTTAAAAGTGTATCAAAATTATATAAGCATTTCTGGTTTCTTTAACAAACACAACTAAAATATATCTTGAGTACTTAAAATTTAGTATCTTTTTAATATATAACAGTTCTTAAATATTAACAGCAGAGACTTTATTAGTTACACTGCTGTTTGTTTATTGTAACAAGATCTTTATTTAAGAAAAAAGAAATAGTGATTAAACTGGAAACTCTGTGATCTGGTTATTTCATGAGTTCCAGAAGGGTGGGGTGGACCTGGAGAGAAATCAGCCCCAGCAAGGAAACCAAACATGTAGCAGTTCTTATTCTGCATCAATACACCTCTCGTATAAGCAGGAAATAAAGTGCATTAAGGGAAAAAGAGTGAGACAGACATAAATACACACACACGAATGCTTTCCCCAAGTAAGTGATAGAGAGTTTAAAGATCCTTATCTAGAAAAAAAAGAGATCCATGGTAAAAAACTCCTGTGGGAGATGTTTGCAATAAATAAGGATCACTGTATCATTGAAGTCTTATTGTTTGCTTATATTTCCATGTCTAAAAAAATAATTATCCCTTCAGAAGAAATCTTTTGTTTCTTTAGAAGGTCACCTTTGTAGGCATTAATAGAAAAACGAGAAAGTGAAAACCCAAGGAATAGTCCACTCTGGTAGTGCTATGGCAGCTACAGGGGTGCCTTAGTTACAGCACCATTTTACTTCAGTGAGCTCCCAAATTTAGTGAGTTTTATCCTGGATACCACTAGGCTTGTCAATCAGTCTTCTGCCTAGAGAAATAAACACATTTCTAATCCAGAGTCCTCATTCTCCTTCCCCTCAGCTATAGTTCTTGTCATATTTTCTTAGGCACAAAGAACAGAAAATCACATTTGAATTCTCCCAAACAGCAAAAAAAGGATTTCATGCAGAAACAGTCACGCTCTCCACAGTAAGTAGGTGGCCCGTTTAGAGTCATCTTTGCTTAGCACCTATTTTGTGCTGAAATTGTCATATTACCTTGTCAGCAAGCCTAAAGCAATGCTAATAGATGGATAAGGCAGGAGACAGCTGAAAGACCACTACAAACATCAAGTGTACTTGCTGTGGGCAGGATTCCATTTGTGATTGTCAACACTGGTACATATCCCACATTTTCTAAATGCATTTCTCCAGCTCACATCTGAATTAGATTTCAGAATATCTGAAGTAACTTAAACAATGCAAAATAAATAAAGCCATCTGTTTGCCATAATTTCTTCCTCTTCAGCCTGGACCCTTTGCAGATACTTCAGTGAAGCCAATAAAAATGAAATGACCAAATAGTAGTTACCTACTAGCATAGAATGAGAGACTATAATCAAAATGTTTACCTTGGAGACAGAACAGACAAGACTAGTGATGATTAATCTCTGGCATGCATGCTAAAATTGATTTCTGGTATTCACACCAATAGAACATCATCTGGTCTTTGGGGGTGATTCTGGGAATTGATAGACTCGCAGTGAGACAATAAAGCTTCTTGCTGGCTCCTTAACCCTGTATGTCAGAGAGAAACTGTGGTTTGTAGTGGGGAAGAGAATACAAGCACCAGCAGTGATGAATTTGCATTAGCTCATTCCAGCCAGGTATGCTGAAGGATGCTGTTTAAGAAGCATTCCTTCTCTTTGTTATTTCCATACATTTTTTCTGTGGACAATGACAAGATAATCTTTCCAATTTACTAGAGCCTTCGAGATTATATATACAGTATATGTGTATGTACATATATTTGAGGTATATTTTCACAGGAGAGGACTTCTGCAAATATGAACATAAAAAGATAAGTTGAAAGGATGCCTGCCTGTCTCCAAACTGAGGGAGTAAAGCCCTCCTGCCCCGACAGACTTACGTCCTTGCTGTGTTAAGACGACTTGCATTTCTTACTTTCCAACATGAAATGTGTTGGTGAGCTACCTCAGCTGGCTCCTGGAACTTCAAAGTCCACTAACACAATGTAGAAAGTAAACAGTGGGATAAAAAATAAAATCAATGCATTGATAGGGCATCGTCCTTTTTTCTACCTCCTTGATGCAGCAAATTAAAAAAGAAGTCCACTTATTCAACAGTGGACAGCAAACCACCTGTGGCAGCAGAGATTATGGACAAAGAAGACATGCAAGTAGCAGACAGCTGACCAGCAGCTGTGACAGATATAATGATAAACATGCACTGGTGTGAAGCCATACTAAAGTATTTTCATTGCAGAAACAAGAGGGAAAACAAAGAGGCACATTTTCTTGGCATTTCATACTTTCTTATCATGAAATCAGACCGTCTTTCATCACAATAAATGTAAGTATTTGGAAGATTAGTTATTATGAAGCATAGAAATAACAGAATCAGACAATAGGTTGTTAGCAGTATTTCCTTTGAATCTAAACCAAAACTGATTCTAAGTCACGAAAGTTTAGTTTTATCAACTCCAGAAAACAAATAGAAAAAGACACCAAATCATCTCTTCAATTTCCCTGGAGCTGTGGGACCCAACTGTCACAAAAGGTTGCCTGTAGCTGCAGGGTTGTGCTGTTGGAAAGACTGACCTCCACAGCAGTGGCTGCTGCAGGCAGTCCCTTGTTTAGCTCTTTGCTGGGCAGCAGCCTGTTCCCCTGGGCGGCTGCTCCGCTCCCAGCCCCGGCCCCTGCGGAGCTTTGGGCAGCCGTGGCAGCCCTCAGCGCGCTCCGGCTGCCCAGGGCAGCAGCAGGGAGGGACAGGGCAGCCGAGGGCCGGCAGCAGAGCGCGCGGCCTTCACCCATCCAGAGCGCTTCTGTGAGCAACCTCTTGGACTTGTGCTTCTCCAGCCTCTCTTGTGCATGTGGAATAACAGGAAATACAAGGCCAGCAGTGGTGGGAGGTCATGGTAATTGATGGTTGATGATGAGCAATGATCCCACTTAATGATCCCTGGTTTTGGCTGAACAGCAGCAGTTGTCTCTTTCTACATGTGTATCATCGTCTTTAAAATAACAGCGCCATCAAACACACACATTTTTATTTAAAATGAAATACTGGAGGGTTGAAGTCTTATCAAAACCACACATTTAAGCTGAGGACAGGAGCTGCCTTTCTGGCAGGAGGAATGGTAAACCTGCTTTGACATTGCAGTGCAATAACCCCATGACAGGGAGTGGATTTCCTGCACAATGTCCCATCCCTTGGTACACTGAGCTCTGCCTCAGCCATCCTCAGCCTCTACCACCAGAAATATCCTTATTCCTGAAGGAGAGTTTGCTTTCAAAGCAGATTGAGCCTACAAATTTCACACTGTAATCAGTTTGCACACAACAGGACTGTTGTCTTAAAGTTTATTAGGATTAAAGTCCCTTAACGTATGATTCCTGTTTTTCCTGGACAACGAATCTGAAAATGTTGACCTGGAACACACTGTTTTTCAATATTATAGTAAACTTCCTCACATATTTAATGTAAGGTTTATCTTTCAATATTTAATGGAATGAAAGCACTAACATGAATACACATAATAAAGTGAATGAATACATTCACATAAAGATGAGTGTTCCTGGCTAAAGTGTGTATCTACAAAGTTTATTGAAATCACCTATTTACAATATTTGTATTTTATTTTAGCATTCTTTACCTCATACCTCATACAAAATGAAACAAGTTTGGTATTTTTGAGTACACTGTATTCTTAAGATTGAAGTGTTAATGATAGTGACTCTTATTTGCAGTTGGCAGAAGTGTTCACAGAATATTTACTGGCAGGCATCCAAAGATTTCCTGCTCTTTAATAGGAATCTATACATGTCTGTACTGTACAAATCGTTACTGTATTTTAAATTATTAACCAGAGATATAACAGTAGATTAAATATATGCACTAATTAGGCACAATATCTATCTTCTACAAAAAGTACAATTAAAAACAAAGAAAAATTCTTTAATAAAAGAATAAGACAACATCATAACTAAAATAAAATATTTGTGTCTATTCTTAATTCAGGCAAGTCTCAGTCAGTACAGAGATCTTAATCTTCACTTTTCCCAAGTGTTATTTGTTAAGTGTTACCCTTTTAAATACAAATTGTTAAAAAGCAAAATTAAAACATCATTATCTGTAGGAAATCTTATCTAAATGAGTTTCCTTTACTGTAAAAAATAGAGATTATCGTGAATATTTGTGTTGAGGCAGTAAATAAAGAGTGATGTGGATCTTTAAGGGTGATTACACAGGGCCAATAATTAGGCAGCCATCCTCGCAAAATTACATATTTTAGTGTTGATTTATTGGGCACATTATCATGACATTGATCTATCCAGCAGTCTTGTGATTCAAAATGGTGAACTGGTGAATATTATAGATTTTTAATGCCTTGATAATAAATCTGGGGAAAGAAGATGGACTATCTTCATTATCTCAGCAAGACAAGCTTTCCAATTTTTACAGCACTCTTCCACCTAGCACTTAGACATGAAGAATAAAAATAAATGTTTGACATGAGATTTCAGGAATGTCTTGTACAGTTGTATTCATATTTTTATGTATCTATTAGCAATACCAAACCTAGAAGATTTTAGGATTGTGTTCAGCTTTGCCACAGATGTCTTCACAGCAGTGACTCACAGGTAGCCTATGTTCAGCTAATGGATCTTTTCTGTGTTTGGTTTCCAAGTGCCGAGCTCCTGCTGTTGGTTTTCATACATACATTATATGCTGTTAAATTTCATTCCATTTCTGTTATTCCAGTTGTCACAGTATCTATTTCTTTCCTGTTTGAGCCTTTAATCCTCTTCTATGTTAGTAATATCTCTCAGTGTTTGCTTTCAGCAGAATTTCATTAGCATACTCTTTTTGTGTCAGTCATTACTGCAAATATTAAATAAGGCAGATTCCAGTATTGATCCTTTAAGGATTACAATAATATCTTCCCTTGAGACAACAATTCCTCTTCTAGCACAACCAAGGGGTTTTCCTGCTTTAGCATTTTATTCACAACTTTCTTTGCAGAAGCCTGATAGATCTTATCTGCATCACTTTCTACTGATTAAAGCAGTGGTTTTAATCAACAGAGATACATTCACTCAACCTGCTTCACCTTTGGTAAACTAAGCTTGCATTTTGTCCCGTTTTCCATTTTTTTTCTACTTACATGGATGTTTTTCTTAAAGAAAAAACCTTCTAGATTCTTGAATATTGTTGAGGTCACTCTAATGTTTTCAGGTTATCCTTTTTTCCCCTTTCTGAAATCCTGGTTTGCTTTTCAGCAGTGCTCTGCTACCAGTCAGCAGCTTTATTAAAAATTCTTGCTGCTGGACATGCAATTTCATGTGCCAGCTCTTTCAGAACCCAGGGACAGAGATTATCCTGTCCTTCCAATTTCAGTGCTTTAAGCTCTTTTTTTTACCTCACATATGATAATTTCATTTTGATATTCACATTCCATTTACATGTTACATTTTTTTTGTGGGTAATTTTATCTTTAATTGCAAAGTGCCCAACAAAGCAATTCTTATTAGGATTTATTTTCATAATAAAGGTCCTTTGATAAATCACAGTTCTATGTGAATTATTAGGGCTTTGCCAAAATAAATTAAAACCCCATATTTTTAGGTTTTGTGGGTTTTTTTTACAACCAATTTTATATATAAAGTTTACTGTGAAAAGAAACAGTTACACATCCATGCATGTAATAGTTCTGTGGCAGTGTCACTCCTATCAGACCATGCCCTGTTTAGAATACAAATACATCTGAAAATAACTTGATTTGTGAAGTGCAAATGGCAGAACTGAACAGGAAACACTGCAATGAAATGACTTGCAGGATTAGGGATTTCAGTCTGTTATCGGAGTATCTAATTCAGGAGCCTGCACTGCATCCTCTAAGCTCCACAGGACAGAGTAAGGTTTTTTGGGAATTACAAAACTTCACAGAGATACGAAGTTTACGAACTCTACACTTAACAACAAGGAAATAAGAAAAAATTGCAAGACTATGTACGTGGCAGAAAAGTACACATAGGTTTCAAAGTTATTATTAATTTTCTCAATTTGAACTCTGGGCAATTGTAGATGAAAAATGATGAAGCAAAGTGTCTCCCTTTTACACTGGTTTCCATGATGACAGTGGGGTTTACAGGGAGAAAAGCATGAGAACAAAATGATGAAGAACAAAGTATGTGGTGAAGGAAGACAGACTAGAAATGGAGTAAATGAGGAATAATTTAGAAAGAAAAAGTGCATCTGAGAAAAAAAAAAATGAAAGAGAGGGCAGAAAAAATACTGGAGGCTATTTACAGAATTTACAGAATGAAGTGAAAATGAGAGATGTTGTGCTCAGGGTTTTCAGCCTGATTTAGATCAGTACTACAGTAGATGATTAATAAAAAAAAATATATGTGGGGACCTGTAGGAGGAGGGAATTTATATTTTTAATTTCTTTATGCTCATAAGACTTCCAGAATATAGGAATATATTGTTAATTAAATACATTTTTAAAAATTTAAAAAGGAAACAATGGACTTGTTGCTTAGAAAGAGCTCCCCTCTCTAGCTGGCAATCAGCAATGGAATACTGTATAACAGTTCTGGTGCTGTGGATATGCAGTTTAGGCAGTGTTAAACCAGAAGAAAGGAGAAACTGGTTGATATCAATCTCTTTTCAGTAAAGACTATTGAAAACAAAAATTATTAAAGGCAAAATCAGACCTTATGTATGATCATTTTAGACTGACATAATGCAGAAGAGTCAGCTCTGACTTTTCAGTAGAGTAAAAAAAAAGCTCTACTAAATTTAATGAAATTGCACTAAATTGATATCAGTACTGTCATGAGCAAAAAAAACCCCAACAAACAAAAAAACCTCATAAAAGAATCATACCAGTGTGCATTTCCAGCAGGGCAGAATCTGGCTCACAGATGTTCACGTGCAGGCAGATGGTGTTTGTATGTAATACATGTATAGACAGATAGTCAGGCATAAATAGTGACTGCTAAAAGCATCATTTCTGAGAAGACTTAAAAGGAGAGTTTCACTATATGCTCAGTTTTTTTTTTTTTTCCTGAACTTTGGTGCTCCACTAAATCTTTCCATGTACCAGAGTGACTTGACTGCAAAGACAAGGAACCTCCTCAACTGTGGCATTTTCCAAAAGAAAAAAGTTTCTGTGTAAACCTGGAAGTGGGGCACAGATTATGTGGAAATTTTAGTCAAAATACTGCAAATGAAACCACAAGGGCAGTTGACTCCTCAAACTCAGCCCCTCAAACTCACTGGGGGCAAGCAGAGCTCCTGCTGTTCGTGTTGCAGCTTTGCAGCCTGGGTGCCCTCACTATTCAATCTTCTTTGTGTCTGCACAATGAAACCTGGATTAAACAAATGCAGGAGTTCCATTTAAAGAACGCGGCACTGCAGCAGCGGAAAGCTCTGCCTTGGCCTCCCTCACGGCGCCCTTGGCCTCCCTCATGGTGCCCTTGACCTCCCTCATGGCGCCCTTGACCTCCCTCACGGCGCCCTTGACCTCCCTCACGGCGCCCTTGGCCTCCCTTATGGTGCCCTTGACCTCCCTCATGGTGCCCTTGACCTCCCTCACGGCGCCCTTGACCTCCCTCACGGCGTCCTTGGCCTCCCCTCACGGTGCCCTTGGCCTCCCTCACGGTGCCCTTGACCTCCCTCATGGCGCCCTTGACCTCCCTCACGGCGCCCTTGACCTCCCCTCACGGTGCCCTTGGCCTCCCTCACGGTGCCCTTGGCCTCCCTCACGGTGCCCTTGGCCTCCCCTCATGGTGCCCTTGGCCTCCCCTCACGGTGCCCTTGGCCTCCCTCACGGTGCCCTTGGCCTCCCCTCATGGTGCCCTTGGCCTCCCCTCATGGTGCCCTTGGCCTCCCTCACGGTGCCCTTGGCCTCCCTCACGGTGCCCTTGACCTCCCTCACGGTGCCCCTTCCCGTCCTGCAGCGCCGCCGCCATTTTGCCGTGCGGACGGAGGTGTGAGGGCAGAGCGCTCTCCCCTCATGGCCTTCAGCTGAGCCTCTCTGGCTCTAGGGGCTGCTGTGCCCCTCAGGGCAAGGCAAAGGACATTTTTATGGCAGTTCTCTTGCTCCTGGGCACGTTGGGGTTGCTAAGGAGGCTCTGCACGCCTGCCAGCCCAGGTGCCTCAGCAGGACACTCCATGCACTTCAGCCGAGGGGCTGAGGTGGGGAAAAGGAACATGGTAACCTCAGGGGGAACATGGAGCCTGGTGCTGCGGCAGCTGTGTGTGGCACCCCTGCAAGGAAGAGAGGAAGAAATAGAAAAAGAGATACAAAATATGGAGTAGCTAAAGTGGGCATTGCAGTCCTTCCACAAAGGAAGCATGAACCCATCCTTCATGGAGGTGCTGCCCCAGAGGAAGCACAACATGGCCACCCAGGCAAGAGAAGCACTGTCACCAGCCTGGCAGATGGTGCAGGGCAGCAGTGTCCAGGAGGAGCAGGCCCAGGCTGAGAGGATCCCAGCGCTCAGGAGAAGAAGCCGCCGAGGAAAAGGTTAGTTCTTTTAACTGAGGTGTTTCTTTCTTCTGGCTGTTCTGGCATTGTGGAGGTTCTTGGCTGTAGCCACCATCATGGCGCCCACTGTTTTTGTGGTACCTGGGGTTGAGGCAACACTACATGGCTGCTGTGGCTCATTTGACCACAACTCAGGGGCAAAAATGAGAGGGTGAGAGGAAAGCAGGCTAAACCTGGGGGGTTACATTCTCTCAAAAAATAAGTCTCCTGAAGCCTTCTGCTCCTCAGCCTTTCATTGGGCCGGGAGGCTTCTTCAGCCTCCTTAGCACTGGCAGAGTTGTTCTGTGCTGTGGTTATAAACTCTTTTGAGGATGAAGGGGCAGGGGCAGGAGGGCAGCAAGGGCTACCAGCCCCTGGCAGCGCTAGCCCTGCTCGGGAGCCTGGCACCGACATCTTCATCCATGGCATTGCCAGGTCTTGTTTGCCAGCCAGGGCCCTTCCCGGTGGGAGCTAATGTGCTGCTGCTTGCAGTCCCTGAAAGCTTGTGACAAAATTTCTCTGTGTTGCGGGTGGATCTAGATAAAGAATCCATGGAATGGGTTGCAGGGGGGGGTGGGTGCTTGTGCTTTCTCAACAGTGCTGTTTCTAGAAATTCAAACTAAACTAGACAGTTCTGTCAAGAAAATGTTATAAGCTCCTGCTAGATCTTATTCCTTTATGCCAGGCATTTATGCTTTGTTTTTGTCACAGTGGCAGGTGGAATTTTCATAGGGATAAAAGTATTCTTGGCAAGGAATAATTAGCAGAATATTATGGATTAGGTGGGTGTTCCCTGTGCAAGGACAGAGCCAAAGCAAAACTTGTGAGGAGAAAGAAAAGACTGCAGTGACAACTTCGTCCTATTGCTGGTTGTGTTCTCAGTGACCTGTAAAATCAACAGAGCTTTTAGTGTTTACAGTGCATCAGGCATAATAATAAAAAAAATTGTACATGTACAATACATTTGGAAAGAATGGAGTTGAAAGCACTGCTTCAGGAAGTGCAGCCATGTCCAAAAGAAGCTGCTGTTTTGTGCATGCGAGGTCTGTGTACATGGCCCTGGATTTCAGAGTACAGTACTTGTGCCCCAGGGGCCCTTGGTTTACTGGGTTCTTGAGACAGCTGAAAATCGTCTCATTAATGTCATTATTGATAGCAAAGGAAACGTACTTAAATTGCTTTTCAGAGAGGATAAAACACATAATTAAACGTCTTTCAGAATTCTTTTTAATTATATGGAGTCTAATTTTTATCTTTTACTTGAGCTCCTGAATGTCTCTGTCTATCTAAACAGACAATACATTTTTAATTAATAGCCACTAAAGACCTCAGGACACAAATAGAATCCTACAAAAATATTTCTGTTTTGCTTTATTATATGAACAAATCTCCGAAGAAGACTTTTAATGTCCTAGTTTTTCTCTTTGAATATTCTTATTCCTCTGAGTAGAATCCAGCTTGGATAGAGGTTAGTGCACTTGATGCCTGGCTGGGTCATTTTGCTGTCAGGTGTAACTGCACTTGCCTGTAGCATTCTTTCTCTTTGTTGGAAAAATGGTGTATTTTTGACCCCACACATCCCCTTTTCTCTCTGTTGCCAGCAGGCTGTGTGCAGTGCTAGCACAGCCAGCGCATTCCCAGAGGTTTTCCTGCAGTGAATTCCTCATAAAACTCAGAGTTGAGCAGGGCACCCTAGGCTATGGAGCAAAGTGTTGCTGCTGTCAGTCTCTTCATTGTTACTGCAGTGATAAATATTCCTTTTGGGGACCACTCTTAACACCGGGAGCTGTGTTCAAGATGGTAAAAGACCGAGTTCATTTGGGCACGTTGCTTATAGGGCTGCAAGCAAATGAATTCGTTAGAACTTCTCTAATCAATGCAAGATGCCTCCATGTCAGGGAGGTACAAGTCACATCTCATCCATCCTTTCTCTAGAATGGGGAGACAATAAGATAAATTTATTTCCAAATCTCAGTATGCAGCCATTGCTCTGTCTCAATACAGTTCATTTCAAAGAAAGTGTTTGTTCTTTCTGACTTGTTTCCAATGTTTGGAATTTCAGATGTAGTCTATTTCCAAATGCCCTGTTAATGTTAATGTTAATGTTCATACAGGTTTAATTTTCCTTGGTCTCTCTGTAACAATCTGGTATAACTTATTTGATAAAACGATTTAGTTCTTTTTAAAGAGAACTCACATTAAACCTGTTTTGATTGCTTTTCACGCTGAATGCCAAAGATGAAGTCTTGAGTGATTTCTGTTTTCTAAAACAGAGTGCTGAATATCTTTTATGAAAATGATAACGGACCAAAGGACAATGACTTTACTCTGATACATCTCATTTAGTCCTAGTGAAGTGAAGGTGTGGCTGTCTGACTAAAACCTTATGCAAAGATACTTGGCTTTCTACAGAGAGATCTATTTGTCTTCATTTTCTAAAGAAGCTTCAAAGTGTGTGACAGATATTAATTCACTCCTAATGTGCTCAGTCTGGGTAATGCTTTCCTCTAACTTGGGAGGCAGGGGGAGTGTGGAGAATGGGTGGGTATGCTATGCCTTCATCCCAGCCCCTGGGACCAAAACACATCAACGCTGTCTGAATCATCTGAAATCCCTGTGTTCGCTGAAAAGCCTGGGAAGCGGCTGCACGGGTGTGACTGTGGCATTGGGCACAAGCAATTAGGGGACAGAGGGGACAGAGACCGATGCCTGTCAAACCGCACGTGGGTTGGCTGCAGCAGTGCCGTAGGATACACCTACAGCCCTACTGTGTGTCCCGGCAGCTCTCGGGGGGGTTTATTTGTCCCTCCTTACAGAGGGATTTACCCGGGTTCAAACCAGAGCTCAGGTCTGAAGGCCGTGGGATGCTTCCTAATAACGTCGTGCCGCCTTCGGATCAGTAGATGGAGCTCGAAGATAAATCGTTCCAGCCCTGAAGCATTGTAATCAATTAAACATAACAGCTGTTAAGAGACCGCAGTAATTACAAGGCTAAATGATATCCTTAAATAATCGCTTGGGATTTATACATCTTATTCCTTAAATCTTATCATACATACATAGAGGTTTGTTAGAGAGAAGAATAAAATTAATTCTGTGCCTCTCTGCCAGATCTCTCTGGTGTCTTTCCAAGTGTTTAGAAGACTGAATGATAGCCAAAGTCATACATGTACTCTTGGCTACAGTACTTTTTCTTCATCTGCCTACAGAAATCCAGTTTATAGAAACCTGCTTATGATAATGTGCTTTATATTTATCCCTCTTAAATTCACTGCATTTTTTCCCATATTATATGAGCAGGTAGTACCGACTTCTGTGGTTTTCCCACTTCACCATGTTGGCCCTTGGTCTCCCAAATTATAGTCTGTATTTAGTGCTATAATAATTGTTCAAAAATCTGACTTTCTACTTCAGGGTACTTTTCATTATTATTTAAATTGTCTCTGACCTCCACCATTCACATATATGCTAATTGTTCCCAGTGTTTAAATGCATCCCCTAAAACTTTGGGAAGAGGAGACTGTTGAGTTCCTGATAACTGAAGAAACATCAACAAGAATTGCCACCTTAAATTGTGGTGTCTATAAAAGATACAGTTGTCCAACAATATTTTTGTTGTGACAGTAGTAAAAGATAAACTGTCAGGGCATGAAAAAAATGGTCCTTAAGTTATTAATTAAATTACTGAGCATATGACAGGAATGACAACTTGTTTTATGAGAATTTGAGCTTTGGTAAAATAATTGTCAGAGAGATAGAAACTAATTAGAACACAGCAAGAAGGTTGCCATGCAGCTTCTTTCCAGGTAAGTGAAATTAGGAAGAGTTAGGTGGCTGTGAGAACAGGCCCAGCATTTTGGAGACCAAAGACAAAATAAGGATTGACTCTTGTGGGAAACCTGGATTAAGTCTGAATTAATGTCCTGTTGTTCATGATGTGGGATGGGAAATGCTGCTGGTTTTGTCTTGTATTTGGCTGTCTGATAACCTCAGGAAGTACCAGTGAAGCCAGGGCTAGTCTATATTCGTTTATTGAGACTCTGTTTGCATCCTTTTAGTTAACTAAACATGTGTTTGCTTCTTCTGACATGTGAGAAATCCACAGAGAAGCATTAGGCATATTATATATTAATGTAAAATGAAATTAATAGTGATGTGAGCTAATAGGCTGGGCTTTGAACTTTGGCTGCAATAGGGAGGATTTCTTGCTTGTGCTTCCCACTCAGACAGAGGGATGGTAAACTTTCAGCAGGTGATGGGAAGATGCTGGCATCCAGCATTGTGAATCCCAGGAGCACGAATTGCTGAGATGATGAATCACACACCTTGGGGACCTATTTCCATCTTCACTTAAATTCCTTCTGGTGATTTTCCCAAGGCTGCACCTCACACTGCAGTTTACCTTCCTGTCCCCTTGAAGGAATGAAACCCAGTGTTGTGAGAAGAGCAGGTTGACAGTGAAAATGATGGGACACAGATTTATTATGAATATTTCTCAGAGGTCATTCATTAGAGTACACAGCTGACAGTGAAAGTTGAGATAATGTTTCTTCCCATGGGAACAATGCCGAGCTGGAGAGGACAGAACCCTTCAGTGAGCTCCCTGCTGCCCCACGCTGCAGGCCCTGCTGCAGGCGAGCAGGAAAATGCAGGTGTGTGTCCTGCTCCGGGGCTCAGCTGCAAAATGGCAGCGATTTAGGGGACCAGCTCCCCCCTTCCACTGATCTTGGGCAATGCTGCAGGGTCAGTGCACATAAAGAGCTGGGCATAAGCTACGTTTGCTAGAGTTCTGCAGTGGAAATTTTCTCTGAGGTTCTGCAGAGTTCACATGCTGCGACCTCCTTGCAATATTTATGGAAATGTTCGGCTGAGCTTGTGAGGATCTGTAAATCCCCAAGAGATCTTCAAGCAGGATTTCTTTCCATTGATGCCACCCACAGTTAACTTTCACCAAAATCCTTGAGTATNGAAGATTAAAAAAAAAAGGAAATTAATTGGGTGGGAAAAGCAAAACACCTTCTGCTGTTTGAAAATTCAATTCCATATAGCTGTAACCCTTGGTACTCAGAGCAGCAACTTTAATCAGAACTGTGGCTGATTTTTTTAGCCATGTTTTTTACTGCAGTCCAGCTTTGCTATTAAAATCCATTCTTCCGTTATGCCTTGGAGGAGAGATGGCTCTGTTGGGAATAACATAAAGCATGTATATTGGATTTCTTTTTTTAAAAAAAGAGGTTAAAATAGCAATAGCAACCTTGTCAGAGAGCACTGGCTGGGGAGCAGCTTGGAGAAGCCAATAGCCCTCGGGCTTGCCTTCAATGGTCCAGTCTCACAGGTGGTTGTCAAACCTTGGAAATACTGTCAGTGGTGATTGTTATTTTTAATTATCAAGGTAAACACTGAAAGTTAAATGAGAGCTAAGAAGCATGGCTTGTCAGTTAAACTGAGATCTGAAATGCATTAATGGTGAAATTTCCATCTTTTAAAACCCTCTGGGACTTTTTGAAAGAAAGGAAAGGACAGACATGTATATGATGAAGTTTAAGTAGAGAAGTAATATGATTTTGGTAAGAAATTGCTATGGAACACAACCTGAATTCTTAAGCCAGCACAGGTGAGTTTGACTGTGAACTTTGTGATCAGAGCTGGTTCAGTCTCCGTGTACCTGCTGAACAGCACCTTCAGGGAGAAAAGTAGATAGTGAAATGATTTGTGTTTAAAACATTTTATTCCTTCAAGTTGAATCTGGTTGCACAAAGTGGAGAAGTAAGCTGAGTAAGAATGATATCAAGGAGCTTCACAGGTAAAAAGGAAATATAGAATAAATCAGGAGTGTCTGACATTTCCCTTTCCACTTGGCATAAACCAGCAGAGTAGCAAGCACTCATTATAAGCAGTGCTGTAGGAGAAATTCTCCTGGAAAGATGCTGAATGTTCATTTTTTTCATTGCACCACCTGCCCCAAGGCCAAACCTGTCCAGAATTTTAAACATGCAGTCCCAGGCAAAAGTGTTAAAACCAAGTACAACTTATTTAGCTTTTTTTGAGTAGGTACAGTCTAGATATAGACACTGACGTTTCAGGGAACTTGCTGTCATATGTTTGTTAACTTGAGTGCTGAGCCAAAATCTAGCAGCAACAGGAGGGAAAAACTAAGGGGAGGGGACCCATGTGCTACTGAGAGAAGGAAAAATGACACTTTATCCCATATAGCTCTTACATCCTTTCAGCAGCACCCACAGACGCTGAATGCTCTCTGGCCAGAAGGCAAGGGAGGCAAAGAGCAAAAGCACAAAAGTGCATAACAGAACTGTTGCTGCCTCCTAGTGCTTTGTCTTCCTGCAGCCTCTGCCTGGGAATCCTGGAGTCTTCATTTATCATCCTTCAGTACTGAAATCTCTCCCTGGAAAGGTTTCAAAGGAATTAGGGAAGAGCAAAGAAATAAGGAAACAAATCTAGCAACAGAATTCCAACTCCTCTCATAAATTGCATGCTGGCCTAAGCTTTAGCTGGAATTTCAAGGCAAATGTTAATGGTCTGATAAGACTTATAGTCACGGGAGGGTTTTTTTAAATGGAAATAACATTGATAATACAGTGAATGGTTCAGGAAATGATCCACTTTAGACTAAAACTTCAAAGATAGACAGGCGAGGCTCATTTACTGGAGAAACTGCCCATGTAAAATAATATGCCTGAAATCTCTCTGACCAAGGAGACAGCTTATTTCAGAGATAGTCATCCAAGACCTCAGCTAGTGGAAATCAGCATAGCTCGACTGATTGAATCCTGTGAAAACATAATTGGGTAGAGTATCCCCTGCACTCCATTTCTTGGAGAGAGGTAAGGACAGGTCCAGTTCTTGTGACGAGGACAGAAGCTGTGACAAGGAGTAATCTACGGGAGAGACATAATGAAAGCGAAATAAATTTGTCTGTCAAAGGATTCAAAACAGTCTGGAACAATGAAAAAAATGCAATATAGCTGTTCATTTTTGAGAAAGTGTCATAAAAAGGCTGATCAAAAACTCCATCCGACTTTGCAGTAGAAAAGATTAAGTAAAATGATACCATTTTCAGTAGAAAATTGTAGGGAGAAAAAAGCAAAAGAGCTCAGCTCTCGCTCTGCAGAGTAATTACTAAGAGATACCTACTCAAGCTTTGTTCTGTCAGAGATCGTGATAACACTTACAGAGATACAGCCAGACTGTCTGTTTGGCTAGACAGCATTAATATAAACCACATCATGTAGAAACTACCTCTCCAGATTCCATCTCCAGATAGAAATCTGCTAATGAACCATGATTCAGTTATATTCCTAATCAGGAAAATGTCTTTCAAGCTGTATTCTAACTGGGCAGTGTTTTGCTTCCTACGTCCCAAAGACCAATTAAACATTTTGTGTGCAGCTATGCTATAGATAATGAATGTGCTGTACAAATTAAATCAATTTTGGTGAGAAAAATAGCTTATGTTCTGCTCACTTCAGTAAAAAGCCAAACTGCTGATTTGCAGGACCCCTCTAAAATGGAGTCCTACAGGGAAGAGCAGGGATTGTGAGTCTGGGTGGCAGCATGACAGTTCATGGGATCGGCCATTGGAGAAATTGGTGCCTAATCTGATTCTGCAGCATGTCAGTCACAGAACAGTAATACCACACTCTTCGTGGGCCTCCACCAGGGATAGATTTGGCCCACTTAACTCAGCTAGAAGGTCTGGAAAGGGTGAAGTCCTATCAGTAAAACCTGGAAATGGCTGGGAAGCATAAATTCATCCTTTAATAGAAGGCAGGACTTTGTAACCCTCTTCTCTCTTCACAGTCACATGGGTCTACTCCACTGCTTTTTTACCAGGTTGGAATTCTGCATTAAAATCTTCCCTGCCTGAGTTTAAATTAAATCCTCTCCTTCCTGGCAAAGAGAAAATACAGAGGAAATCCTAATGCAAAAATATCCATATAGTTCAGAACCAGGACAGAATCCAACCTCTGCACCAGACTTCAAACAGTGAGCTACTATTTTAATAAATAGTATTTTTCAGGAAGATCATAAAAAGCTTTCACAATGGTTCTGTCCTGGTGTAATCAGGGAAGCCAATTCACTTCAGTCAGAGAAGAGTCATCCTAGCAGCATCTTAAAAGTAGGAGTTAATTTACATCAGACCATTTATCAGTTCAGATTTCTCCCTAAAGATAATTGGGTTTACATGTTGGTCCACTAAAGATTAAAAAAAAAAGTGTTCAAGACACAAGGGAAAAAAGCTATTTCTTTGTACCTGTGAAGGCCTTTTGTTGCCAGGTATTTTGGAGCATCTTATTTTTTAGGCTGTTTCCTGATGGCTTGAATTCTGATTACTTATCCTCAGGAACTCAGTATGATATTAGTTCCACTGATCTTGTTGACTTTGCTTTCATGTGCAGCGGGTAACGCTGGGGAAAAGCAGAAAGGATGGAGTCATTATGGATTCTGAAAGAAGTAAAAACAAACACCCACCACAGAACACTTGGAAGAACACAGGAGACCCTGCAGCACAGTTCTGCTGTAACAACCCACTCATCCCCACAAGCTTTTTCTTTTTGAGTGGAAAATGTGCTGGCAATAGAGACAAGCTTGTGTGAGAGGTGCAGGCTAAGCCTCCAGGTAAAGGTAAGTAAGTCAGTGCTTTCCTACAAAAGAAAAGACAAAAGGAAACGCACAGTGCTGGACTGAAATTCCTGACAGATTCCAGTTCCCTGATCTACCCAGTCTTGAGGGAGGTGTCACTCTAGGAAAGCATTAGTCTCTGTCCCTGTGTACTCAGTCCGTATTTGAGTTTTTTTAATCAGCTGTAGAATGGACAAAATTTGCAGTGATTCTTAGATGTAGATTTTAATTTTTTTCCAGACCTGGGGAAAGGAGACACTTAGGTCCAATGGAAGTCAGGCAGGACTCTTGAACAGATTGCCCAGACAGTTTGTGGAGTGTCCCTCACGAGAGATACCCAGGGACGGTCTGGACTCAATCCTGTGCCGTGTGCTTTGGGATAACCCGGCTTGAGCAGGGAGGTTGGACCAGGAGAGACCACTGTGGTCCCTTCCAACCTGACCCATTCTGTCTCTCTGTGATTCTGGGACTCTGCGACTTTCGTATTTGGAAAAGCATGACACTGAATGCACATTTCTGTGTTACGAAATGATTTTGAAAATCTAATCCTTGTTTTGTTTAGGTCATGCTGCCAAAGCCCTTGTTCTAAACACTGCAGTTCACAGGCTGGACTCAGAGAATCTAAGTTAATAGAAGTTGATTAGGAAAGTGGCCATCAGGAAATAGAAAGCAGGCACACTCCCTCCTATTCACACACC
This sequence comes from Pachycephala philippinensis, assembly GCA_013397055.1. NCBI lineage: Eukaryota > Metazoa > Chordata > Aves > Passeriformes > Pachycephala > Pachycephala philippinensis. Next base: position 282,735 of record VWZT01013067.1, read on the forward strand.
CCTCTTATCAGATCCATGTGGAGCCTGCCACACATTTACTTACACATCTTCCTATACGTAAGTTTAAAGCACAAGGAGATACCTCACCTGGAAATGTCTGAGATTTTGCTCCCTTACTATGCCCAGTAAGGTGTAGCAAATTTGATCTTTTTCAACTGTTAGGTCAGCACTGCAACTCCTTATCAAAGAACTCTTCCTCTTTCCTGAAGCATCCAGCAATTTCTTGGCATGAGAATGTTCCTGTCTCTGATAAGGCTTTTTTTTTCACAAGTTGAGGCTGCTTTCTATTGCAAGGGAAAATCTGTTCTGTGTGGTCTCTCCTTCAGCTTGTTATATGGTAGAATGCTTAGGAGGAGAACAGGAGCTCTGGTACTCAGGGAAGAGGATGTTGATGACCTTGATTTTGCAGATCCTTGAGGTATCAATCAGAGGAGATGCAAAGATTTTACAGCAAAAGTGTGGCATACAAAACTAACCTATCAGTGGAACAAAAGGTGGTCAATCCAGCAGTTATTAGGTAGTTTTCCCTATGTGGTGCTAAAAAGCTAAGGCACTACCACTGAAAAAGCAGCCAGGGAAATCAGAGGGATGCACCCAAATCTATGCGTATTTCAGCTGCTGGAGCTGGAATATCTTATTCACAGCACATTCCAGTAATTGCTATTTTACAGCACTCCAAACTGTATTAGTGTTTGCATCGATGCATTTGCACATTGATAGCTTTGTGCTGAGGTCCTCTCAAAGCTGCATTTCCCCAAAATCTCATCTTGCCAAGGAGGGACCTGCTGAGCTGTGCTGATACACAGCTCTGCACACTCAGATGCTGACATTCGAGTGACCCATTGATGATCTTATTGGCTAAGTGCCATGGGAAGAGATTGAGTGCCCGTTTGATAGAACCAGGAGATGAAAACAGGTGTCCAGGCTTTGATCCTTCTATTTGACAGCTGGATTCATATTCTATCACAAAATCTCTCTATTAAACTGGCATCTCCCAGGGAGGCAAAAAACCCAGGAATACAAGGGCAGAACATTATATGAGAGGAGAAAGCTGAAGCAAAGACAATAAAATATTTTGCCTGGCTAATATATAAATGCAGAATAATTGGATTTGAATTCAGAATGGATCCTAAACTCAGGACTGAATGAATAGGTATTTTGGGGTTTTTCCATCCCAGTCTGTCAAAAGGGCTAAAGCAGGCAGGCAGGTGCATGCTCATCCCTACCACTGCAGCTATGAGGGAAAAAACTGAACTTGTGTTGCCTTGTATTTAGAAACACCCCCCCTACCTGGCAGGGTTCCTCTGCTGAATCTAACAGGAATATTTTTATTTCCTCTGAGACACCATTTAAGGCTCCTGCAGTATTCAGAACAGCTGTGCAATGTAAAAAAGGGAAGGGACTGTACAAAATGCAAGGAAAAGCAGAGTTAGTGAAAATAAAGCTGAATGGGGCAATAGTGAGGTATATAAAGAAATGCAAGCATGACTCTTGCTAAGGCTGTAATCCAGAGCTTATTAATTTGTACAGATGTTTTCCCTTTTATTTAGTGGTCTTTTTAAACCCCATATTGTGGGTTAGGATTAATAGAGGTTTTTTTTAACCAGTTTTGCAGTGGATAAATCCTGCTGGTACATAGAGCCAGAAATGGAGGATGTAATATTGTTGATCTCCTCCCAGAGAAGAGGAATCATCTGCACCATTGTGGAGAGCCCATCAGTCTACTCAAGGCAATTTGTAAGGAGATTTTGTGTGGTGTCAGCAGAGCTGCATATCAGGGAGTGGAAGGACAGAGCAAATTATTGAGACAGACAGGCAAAATTTGCTTGAAGAAGTAACTATGCAGTTAGAATTTGCTACATGGCAGCTACACAGGACTGAAAAAATCTGGTAGAATACTGATAAATGGCTAAAATAAGGATTTTTTGATGAGCACTATGGATCCCCATATCCTCTGCCTTATCCCATATACAGATCATTCTGTCTTCCTGTGAAAGATCCACAGGGAACAAATCCACAGATCCAGAAACTTTGCCGAGACAGGACTCATGAACTTGTGTGGAGAGGCTTTGTAATTGAATATCTTCAACAAAATCAGGATATGCTTTTCTACCCTTGCCCAAAACAGTTTCTGTAGAAGGAGCTGTTGAAGACAGATGTGATGCTTCGAGAAATAGTTTTATTAAAGAGGTACACAGTTCACAGGCAATGTTATTAGTCAATTTTTAGGTGTCTTGTGAAAGTAATAAATAGTTTTTAGCAGCAAATGTGCAAGTAGAGGACTGTACCGTGGCAGTCCTCTGCAAAACAAAGCAATAAATACAAAACAAAAATTATGAAACAAAATTTTCAATGTTGCATAGCAGCTCCTAAAGGGTCCTGTCACTGTGGTTATAGTCAGCGAGGGATTGCAGAACACCAGAGCTCCACTTGCACATTTAATGTTTCTCTGCTGTGGCACAGCAGCAGTCTTGGGGCAGAACCATCTTGGGGCATCCGTGGCTCTGGCTATGAGAGGAGACATTGAGTGACAGGGAGGCAGTTGCTGCAGAAATCCCCAGCGTGGTTTTCCTAGCCAGTCATCCCTTGGGAAATATGCACTCTTACTGTAAGAGTGAACTTGTTGGATTGCAGTTCCCAGTACCAGCCTCTGCTCACCAGCCTTCCTTTAAAATAAAGTAAAAATGACAGGCAGTCAGCCTAGCTCTGTATTAGAAATTACTATGGCTGAGGAAATCATGTTTTCTGTAAATAAAATTGAAGTATCTCGACTATGTTTTTTTGCCACCTAAGCAGCTTGATGTCCTTTACTAAGTTCTTTGTGTAGAATATAGAGAAAGAGAGAGAAGAATTAAAAAAGCATTCCAGTTGTGATACAATGATAAGCTGATATATCAGTCCATGAGGAGCAGAACCACAGACACAGAGTGCAAAGCTGTGTATGCTACAGCGCAGCTGAAATTACATTATTAGAGAGTAGATTTGGCTTTGTTCTGCACAGCAGAGCCTGAAACAGTAAAAAAATGTATGCAATTATTCTCTATTTTAGGTAAGCATTAAACATGCTGATGTGAATTTTAACAAGCAGAATCCTGTGAAAGAGAGAGATCCTTCAGTAGTGTGGGGTCTGGGGAAGGGAGACTTAACAGACAGTTCATAAGTCACGTGGCAAAGGCACAAATGCCTTACAATCCATCCAGCTTTTAATTCAGTGCCCCTCTCCGCTGATTTCTGGTGTGAGCTTCAAAAGGCCATGACAGGTGACTCTGAGAAACCCTTCTCTAACTATCTGTAGTAATTCCTCCTGGAGGTGCTCACAGTTACTCCTCTCTGCCTCATCTGAGAAGGCTGAATTCTCAGAGGTGGGAGCAGTCACGGTGTCCTCATGCTTCACTTGCCATGGCAGGCCCTGATCTCAGCAGCAGCTTGATGTGTCACTGACAGTGAAATCCAGAGCCACCGTGGGTGGATGGGGGAATGGGCTGACCTTGTTTCATCCCACGGCAGGGGTGATACTCAGTACTTTCTTGAATGTAAGTGATAAAGATCAGAGGCAAGTGGTAACATGAACTTACTTCCCTTTGGGGACAAGCCTTGAATTTTTCCTTCTCAGGAGAAGCGTGTTTAACAAAACACAAACTTCTCAATCATATTTGTAACAAGCTGCTGCAAAAACTGCCACGACTTCAGTTTCCAGCAAAAAGAGAAGAGGCTGCTTTTACTGATACAGGCTTGCAAACACAGGCATTTCCAGGGACTCTGTGACCCCTCCTGCATTTTGCATCCCCTTTTTCCTACTTTATCTTGGATTTGGACTGACAGTATCACTGGAATGGTCTGGGGACAGTATGCCTACGTGCAGTTTTTTACCTGAAAGACCACCATGTCAGCATAGCATTTGCAAGTGTTAGTGCCCCAGGAATGCCTTGGAAAGGGCTCATCAGTATGCATGCAGTAGCTGCTGAGCACAAATATGTATGAAATTCTGATCATTGGTATTGAAATGGTGATCCTGAATATAAATTAGGAGGCTTCTAAATACATCAAATTTCAGTTAAATGAGAACTAAGTAAATACTGCATTTTTAAATTATAGCTGTCTCCCATTTAAAAAAAGGAAATCTGATGTTAGTTAGATTCAGACTAGCTAAAGCCCTTTAGGAATGTAAAAAGCACATTATTAACAGAGACATTTAAATTTGAAAAATAATTGCCTAGGCATAAGCAAGACTTTTATCATGCATGTGAAGCTTTTAAATCTTTAGATCTTGTTGAGATATGGCAGATAGGATATAAAGATGCTTATCTATGCAATACTTTTTTGCTCAGGGAATAAATTCTCAAGTAAATTGATTATCCTAAACAAATAAAAAACCCTAAACAGAGAACGAATTCACCGTATCTTGTTCCAGCTACCACTTGTGAGGGCTTTGTCTTTACAGCTTGCTATGGCAGCTCTCTGAAAACCATTAAACCATCGGACATTTTCATCTTCCCCCAACATTAAAGAAGAGAGAATTCCCATCATCAGGGATGTAGAAAAACCAACATCAATTTTTTCCCAATTCCCTTTGCAGAGGAGCTGAAATGCACTTTCCCTTGGCATTGTCAGCTGTAATCCTGCGAGCAGCTCTTCATGCAGTCAATACAGAACCCCACAAAGGGAAGACACCAGTAACTTATTTTTTTTTACTTTATCAACCCTCATCTAGCAAACCTCTTTAATGAACTACCTCTGTAACAGAAACCTTTAATTCAACCAGTGTGAAACACACAGTACTGCATATGGTCAAATCACCATGATGTAAATATTTGATTAGTTTTCTGTTCATCTTAAGCCAGTCTATGCTTAACATATCAAATAACTCTGTTTTAATTGCGGAAAAGGAGAATGCAATGAAAAGTAAAAGAAATAATGTGAAAGCATGTCTAAAATTCAGAGGTGGCTGGGAGTAGAAATTCAGAAGGCAGTACATTACTCCTAGAGTATTGTCTCAGTCTCTAACAAAGGTACAAGATGCATCTGTGAAATCAAGCACTATCTTTGTGTATGGACACAGGAAGATTTGGGAGGGCAGTCAAAGATACATAAGAGAGCACTAACTTCACTCTTCTCCGCAGTTCAAAAATATTTGTCATGTCTAAATGGTGGGTAGGCAGTTGCCAGGCATTGAATGGTTGTTTTTAATGATTATACCTATACAACTAGATTTCTGAGCCAACCAGAATAAGAAACTTTCTTTTGCTGTAATTTCACAGTTAAATGCTAAAGCAGGGGCACTGCTGGAGGTATCAGAATACAAAATACACATTGCTTAGTGTGCTGTACAGGCATGTGGCAGCACATATGGCATTACATGGGAACACCAAACAATTTGCTCAGACCCCGAAGAGTTTGCACAAAGTCAGGGGAAACACAAGTAGGTGATAAGAATAACGTGCAGTGTAAGAGGAAAGTGGAACCAGTGGAGCATGAAAATGCATTCGCTCCCCCTTGTCCCAGGATGGAATAGGGAATACAGTTGAAAGCAGAGAGGATTGTCTTCAGCAGATCCAGGGGCTGTATCTGAGTCTGTCAGGATAACCACAGCTGCTGGTTTGTTGGTGTTTGTGTTCCCATCCTGAACTTCTGTGGATGCTCACTCAACACCCTCTGTGATTCTAGAATGAGGAAACACTAGAAAGCAATGGTCATTTTTTGAGGATCCCAGCTTGTACACAACCCATAACGTACAGCAGCAGGTCAGAGTGCTCATGGCTAACACACTTAAAGTTTAGCAACACTGTAAAGATTTGTAGTACCTGCACTTACAGTTCCACCACAAAGACAGTGGCTCTATTTCACAGATCATCTCATGCCAATGCTTTTTTGGAGACTGCTGCTTGTTAAATCCTCAGAGTCTCAGGTAAAGTCTTATTTGAAGTCTAGTTCATGCCAGTAGCAAAAGTCTCTGTCATGAAACAAAATTAATATCTTTAAAAGTTCATTTACACATCATTTAGAAAAAAACCCTTTTATTTGGAAATGGCACTATACATATACATAACAATCTTGATTAAAAGGCAGAGCTACACATAAATATACAGCAGAACATGAGGTTAGGCAGGTGTATCAGCTTATGGAAAGCTTGCTTTTTGTTTTTTGCAGTGCTCTCAAACCACCTCCAACATTGCATAACTTTTGCAATCACACAATTTCATTCCTTTCAGTGGAGTTCCTCCACTTACACTGATGAAATAAGGAGGAGACTGCAGTGCCATATTTGTACTGGGAGTCAGGGCAGGATGTCAGGATCACAGTCTGTCACTTGCTGTGGTGGGCATAAAATAAAGATGATGTCAGGTCAAAAAGACAGTCTCCAATATCAGTCTTAAACCCGAGGATTTAACAAGCAGCAATTAAAAACCTTTCTTCAATATAAGAATTCTGTATGTCAATGGCATTGAGCTCTGTTGCCGATTATCTGGTCTTTGTGATATTTAATTTACCAATATTTCATGGCAATCTATTTCCTCTTTCTAGTTGGAGGATGCGGTTAGAAGTAAAATCAGGAGCCTTTCAAAAGGTGACTTATTTGGAGTGGCTGAAAATCATCCCTCTAAGAGACAAGTACTTACAAGCACAAATCATACTGAAAATTAGGAGACATTGCAGACACTTCGTGCTAGCCCTGGGAGGGGATCCAATATGTGTTTTTATGTGCTCTTTAATGATGATGATATTTATAAAATCAGTAAGCATATTTAAGAAGAGAAGGCTTGGAAAAAATGAACACCACTTCAGTGGAATGGCATTTCCACCTGCAGCTGTCACAGTTAATGTTTTATTGATAAGATGCAGGTCTTGCTGACTACCATACATATCCTTTACTTCATTTCCTTTGCAGGCAGCAAGAATCCATCATTCACATTTTTCTCTTGGCCTACATCTGTCTAAGGCAATATTCTCAGTATATACTATTGTAACAATATCGTATCTCATACTATTAAGTTGAAGGCAAAATGCCTGATCCTGTTGTTTTAGCCCTCTCAGTGGGCAGAGGGGCTCCACAAAATTTTGGAGGTGCATGAACATCTGAGACTCTGCTGATCACCTGCAAAAGAAATCAATTATTTTGTACCTTTCTCTCTTTTCACCCACAGTGCAGAAGTGATGATGCAGACACAATGAACAATGATATAGGTGACAGAAATGTTCACATATAAAGCAAAGTCACGCTTCTTTCCAAAGTTGCTAGGATGGAAATCTAAAAACCAGTGAAAAAGTGGGTTCAGCATCTCCAGTGAGGCAATGTCTGTTCACTGACAGCAAACTTCACTCTGTGCAAAGACCTGTGCACTATTTCCACATCCCTTGGGTGCAGTATCAGCCCTCTCAGTGGGAATAAATGAGTTCTTCAGTTCACTTACCTTCATTTTAATTTCTAATTCACTGACTCAACTCACTGGTCACAGTCATCTCTTGTTGCTGTCTGGGCATCAGAACTACTCCTTACTCATATGACACTTCTCTTAACGGAATCCTTTTTGCAATAATTGTAGAAAATAGCTTGTATTTTTGATGAAGGCATAAAGAGAAGCTTGACTTGAGGTACAACATGGAAAATTGGGAGTGGAGGCCTAGACTTCTGCCACTGATGCATAACTTGAGGAAACTGCACAGAGGATTTTTGTGTGTATATCCCTGTCACTCTAAAAGAAAACTGATAGTGGCAAATGAACAGACTCATATTTTGTTTTTTCTTTAATTCATGTAAATTATAAAGTTAGTTACTAATGTTGTGTACTTTAATACCATATCCTGTCTCTCACACCTATTTTTGTGAATGTTAAAACAAGAGTAAACTTTGTGATGCATAAAATCATAAAAAGAAACAGTTCAGTAGAACAAAGAAATGATTACTGCAATGTACAAACATGAAAACTGCCCTGAGGCCATCCCTTAAACACAGCATTATAAGGAATGCTTACAAATTGAGTTTCCCATGTCACTGAAGTATCCTGCTACAAAACTGCCATCACTCAAAGCAAAGCTGGGAAGATCCCTTCTGGCAGAGTGGAATCTCATAAACATGGGAATAGATCACACCCAGCCAGTGGAGGACAGCAGAGAAACCTGTCTGTGCCCATTCTGGGTCACAGCTCTTTTCTATTAGCCAGCAGCTCCAAAACTCTTGCATATTTTCATTAGATCTGCTTCCACTGTCAATTCTGTCTTTAGTCACATGTGTCATTTCAATTCCGTGTTTGAGAAGTAGATCTGGTGTCTGCTCATTGCTTTGAGAGTGCAGTTGCTGAGGTCTTGCCTGGTTGTTATTCTGTTTTCTTCAATGCTGGCTTCATACAAGGATGTGTGAGCATGTATGTGTAGGAAATAAAACAAAAGAGCAGATAGGGAACAGGAACAGAATGAGCTAACAAGCATTAGTCCTTTCTTTAAATTATTTTCTCAGAAGTGCCTGGATATATATATTTTTTTTTTTAATTTTTCATTTCTCCAGAGTTTTCACCCTGCTTTACAAGTAGGGGAATCTTATTTTCCCCTTCAGAGAGACAGAAAAATTGAGACAAACACAGTTAATACCAAAAGTTATTATGTAATTTCTCTGGTTTTTTGAGTTTTTTTTTAATATTCACCAAAGATATTCCCTCATCTAATTAATAATGTTCAAAATTTCTACCTACAAAATACCTTTTTTTTGTATGGTTTGAGCTGTATATTGGCCCTTAAGTGTAATTCTTTAAGGTGCAGGGACTGAGTCATTAGCGAAAAAAGCATTTAGGTGAAATCCAAGTCAAGATTCAATACGTTAATGCCATCTGAGGGTGGCTTTGGAATAGAGAATTAGCTGTCCTTGCTCCTAGATTTCTGTTTGAATCTGTTTATTCTCATCTTTGGAAGTTCTAGGAAAGTTTAGTTACAAGTTTTGTTTTTCTATTGCAGCAGGAACTTACCACAAAGTGATATTTTAAAGCGGGTCAGTAAAACTTTGATCTCAGATTTTCGAATCTAACCTGACATACAGCACCTTAAAGAGGATCTGATTTACATGGAAAAAAGTGCATGCTCAGCACTTTCGAAGCTGAAGTCCCCCTCTTGTCTTTCAAGCTGAATGTTCAAAAAAAGAAGCATTCCAAAACATCAGACACATTTGGGAAGTCAAAGCGAATCTTTGCTATGGCATATTTGCTGTCACTGACTCATTTCCTTTTTCCTCTACTTTTTCAGGGATTAAGATACAAAGATTACAAAGTCTTTCTTGTAGCCCCTGTATGAGGAATAGAATAGGGGGTCCTATAAAAAACCTCTCATGTTTATGTTCATTATTTTTGAGAGCTCCAGCTATTTATGTGCCCGTAAATAACCATTTAGCAGCATTAGAAGTTCTCCATGAAGCAAGTCTGTTCCATTACACTGAAGCACCAGCCTGAAGGAGGATGCCTGATCAAACTGTCATCTGCATCTTTCAGACATCACACCTGCTTGGAGTCAAGACAGTTTTCCATTCATAGGCTCTCTCTCTTCATCACGCTGGCCAAAACGATTCTTAATAGTAGCACTGAGCTGCAACAGCAGGTAATTCAGACTTGTAAAGAAAGGACCAGCTTCTACTGATGCAGATGCAGGCAAAACAACACAGTTCTTACACTGAAACCTTTTCACTGCTAAAACAGGCCCAAAGACAGAGCCTGACTTCCTGCCATAATATGCATTTATTCATCCCTTTATCACCACAGAGCAAAAGTGGTTTTCACCTGTCACAGAACTCCTGGAACTCGTCTTCATGTGCCAGTAGCAGAAGGGTTTCTTTGAAAGTCTCACGGGAGAGCCATTTGCATGCAGCACGTCGTGGACATGCTCCAAAGGCTGCTGCACCACAGGCATACCAATGCAGAGGGCTGATAAAACAGGGTTTGTCGTGGCTAGTCCTTGAGAGGTGGCATATTGGGAAGAGAAAAATAAAGGTATTAATTGAGACTGTAGCCATTCTCCCCTTGAGAGAAGCGTGTCATCTGCCCGCCATTGGCAGTGCGAGTCACTGCCAGCTTACAGAGACCTTCACACGAGGAGTAGCTGAAGAGACAAGTGGGAGTGTACATGGACTAAAGGATTGATATGGAGTGACTCCAAAATTTGTGAATATAATTTGTAAGGCCCTTTATTCAGCGGGTGCAGATGCACATATTAGGGCATTTATAGCTTAGTTTGTGTCTATTAAGTAAAGAGGTGGCAACTGGGCAAAAAAGGAAAAAGGTCTTTTGCGACACAGAAAGACCTTGCACGACTGTGTTACAGGATCCATACAAATACAGGGATTAATGGACAGAAAGGCACATACTTGAAGAGGGTACTGTACATTTTCAGCATCTTGCTTTTTGGCTACCACAGATCCTGTAGCTGGCAGAAATAACTAGCAGAGCAATTCATCATTTTGCTGTATGGTAGGTCCTTTGCATTTATCTTCTTTCACTGATGTGCTATATAAAACTTGGTGATTTCTGGGTATTTTATTTTCTATTCAATAAAATATGTTTACTGTAGTCTCAAGGTATGTGCAACTTGCAAAAAATTATTAAAACACCAGGAACTGACATAGCAGTTCAACATAGAACTTCCCAGACAGGAAGGGAGAGAAATGTTGATGTTCTCACCACCTATCTAACTGGCATAAAAATATTTTGAATCTTTCAAAAATATTTTGAATATTTTGAATTGTCTATTCCCTGCCTATTTGATCACTATTTCATGGAATTGCATTGGTGGTTCTGCTATATGAACAAAGACTCTGAGACTGAAAACAAGACACTATTACCTCTTAATCATAAGAGAAAGGACACAGACATGGATTGAGACTACAGCTGTGAGTCAGGATTTCCTGTAGAATGTGTTTCAACTTGGGAGATCAGAAAAGGTAGTTTAAGACCCTGTTACCAGGAAGCTTAAATTTGCCATTTGGCTCCATTTGTGGAGCCACATCCCTATGTCAAACAGGGCCACTCAGCCTGGAAATGTTTAATAACTCCATTAGTGGTTCACTGAGGTATTAGAGAATGGGATTGTTAAACTTGCAGATTAACACCAGGATTGAAGGGCTGCAAGCATTTGGCAGGATAGGATCAGTGTTCAAAGCAATGTTTATAAATGAGAGAAATGAACTGAAAAAATGTGAAGACACCTTGATAAGAACAAGGACAGCACAGGCAGGAGTGATGGCTGCAGCAGCAGAACTGAGTGGGAGAGTTCTGCAGGCAGGAGTCCAGAGAACTTCAGCACATCCTGAACTGCACTTCAGTCAACAGTGCCCTGCTCTTGTGCAAATAACCAACACCACTGGAGCTGTCCAATCTGCAGCCCTGCAGGTGAGGTGTATAAATGCCCCAGGCTTCCCTCCTCTGCTGCAAGGGTCTGACCCATTTGGCACATTGCACTTAAGGAACACTTGGATCAGCTAGTCCTCAGTGATGGTAGCCAGAAGGATCACAGATCTAAAAAACCATGGCTGTGAGGAGAAATGGAATAAATTGGAATGGTCCAAGGACGTCAGGGCTGATGGGGGTGGGAAGAGAGAAAACAAATTGCCATGTAGTAATAAGAATCTTCTTTCTTATATCTGTATTCTGTCAGTAGTATTCTGTTATCATTGGACTTCTAAGGAAATATCTCTAGACAGCAGCATTTAGCTTTTTTTGCACATCTACAGTGTAAAAATATTTATATTAGTTTCCTCACTAAATAGATAGGAGAATGTCAAATAAGTCCCATTTTTCTAGGCCAGTTTGACAGAGAGAATTCAAATATTTCTGTTTATTGTTATGCAGTATGGCTTTAAAGTTGAAATTCAGTCAAAATGACTGTCTTTGTGGTGGAAATATCAAAGTTGGAATTAGACTTTGTATTTAGCTGCCTCTAGTAAAAGAAGTTTCCCACACTTACTTTCAAGTATCTAACTCAGCAGAGACAGGAAAATTATAAATGTTGTTAGTATGTGGCCTGTTAGCATTTCACATTTATTTTAATAGTTTATTTTATGGTATTGTTGAGCTTATTCTGGGATCCACACCCACTAGGCCATTAGTGATTTTCCTTTTCCTTGTCTTGTCACTCACTTTCCAGCAACTAATTTGCCCTCTTTTCATCTGATGAGTACTGGATTTATAGAGCATATAGAGTTGTCCAGAGTATATAGAGTTGTCTCCACAGAGATAGTGCCCTTTATTTATAAACTAGCTGTTTATTTTCAAGGTTATTTATTAGGGGCATAGCTAACATTTCTAGTTAGGATATTTTATTAAAAGCTGAGTCAAAGTTTTAGGATTCAACCAGCTAGGAATGGATAATACTTTGCAGGGCACCTCCAGTAATTATAGCAATTTTCTTAGAATAACATGCTCTTCCATGCAGTGCATCTGTAATTATTTATCTCATTAATGGGATAATCTGCTTTTACCAGCATGACCATGTGAAAATGCACTTCAACATACAGATACAATGCTAATGCCTTGTGTGTGTGTTTATGAATTTTTCAGCCTTTGAAGCATTAACGTGTTAAGAATGTATCTGTGCAGCAAAGATACTAAAATAATTCTCTGTCACTCTTCTAGGACTGGTATGTGTATCATCACTGCAGGTGCATCCAGCTTCATTGTACTGTTCTGCCTTGGTATCTTTCATGCTGCATTTACACAATGATTCTTTTCCCCAATATTCTTTTTAGGAAAATTATTCTTTTCTTATATTGTTTTGGTCTGATCTTTTCCCTTTGTTAGTGTTTCATTTTGCTCACTAACTTAATAATGTTCGAGGATAAAATTAATCTAGATCTTGACACTGGACTTTGCCTTCCTGTAGCTCAGTGAGGTTTGGAAATTTTACGTAAGCAATCCCTAATTCTTCTGTTCCTCTTTGAGAGCATGCTCTGATATTTTCAGGGACTTCAGTGCTGCATCAGTTTGCTATTTGTCTAAAGAGAGGCTTATAGTGTCGTTGTTAATGCCTGGAAACAAGCACAAAAAGCTGTTTTGAAGTACTCTACTCTTAAGTAAATTACTACTTTCTGCTATCAGTAAGTTTGAATGAGTAAGATGTTGGCTATTTAGCCAGCCAACAGCAGAGGAATAATATTTGCAAAGAGCGTTAGAGCTGTTGCTCATCTCTAAGAGTTGCCCCTTAGGGAAGCTCTGAATTTGTATCCTGGTGCTTGTCCACTTTGACGCCTTTTCATCTTTCCCTGTTTCCTCGTATCTTTATCCCACCAAACTAATCCTACTACAGATCAGTTCCTGTGAGATGTGTGCAAACCTGTCCCCAGGAACTCGGGAACCGGGATTGGTATCGGAGACAAGGAAGCTGCAAGGGTGAATTGAAAGGATATGACATCTCTATTCTCCATTTCTGCATTATGGCTCCTATTTTCCTTGAGGAAGGAGACAAATGGGGCTTGTTTCCAAGCTAGTGAATATAAAGTTGAAGTAATTGCATCTGCAAATATGTGGTCATGGTTTATAAGGTTGAAATAAATGACATTGTGTCTCAGTGCTCAGTGATGCAGAAAACAGAGTTAGAGACAGAAGCGTATTTTTTTCTTTTTGTCTTCTCCCTGATTAACCAACATGTCGCATCTTCCTTTTATCTGAACTCTACCTTACATGATGATAACCAGCTGTATGTTCATTGGGGTAGAATCTGCAGCAGAACACCTGTGACACAGAGATTTGCAAGGTACTTTAGTGGTGCTCCTCCAACATTAAATGTAGTCTGATTTGTTATTCATTTTGTGAAATCCTGAGTATACAGCACATAGAGCAACATATCAATTTGTTGTGCTTTAGCAAACAAACAGTGTTTGTAAAAGAGCCAGAACAAATCTCCTGCTTGGCATGTCTTATGGATAGGTTGCTGTCCTAAAAAGTATGGAGCTTTCCATCAGTGGGCTGTGTAGAGTTAAAGTTAATACTTTAGTAGTACATTTTATTACCTTTATATCTAATAAATATTTTGGCACGGTACAATTAAGTTACATTTCAAAGAAAATTTATAATTATAGATTCATAAAATTGCACTTCAGTTTGTTACTTCACTGGAAAATCGTCTTCATTTTCACGAGCTGTGTTACTGTACTTACTATTGATTCATGGCAGGTTTTTGTGAATAAAAGCAACATTTCTCTCAAACTATATTTGGGATGATCATGAAATATAATCTTGCTGTCTTATTTATCAGAAGGAGCCCTTAGATGCTTGTGTAGTAAGAGCAATCTGCCACAGGGCAAGAGCTGCCTGCTGTAATGCCAGGCTGGACTGAGCACATCTCTTCTCTCCTCTGGAATGGGGACAGACTGTCCCTGGTGCAGCTTTGTCAGATCTGTGAGCTTGTTTGAGTGGTGCCTGGGATCTCCACTGGACAGGCTGAGTTTGCTGGCTGCTTTCAAACAGAAGTGTTAGAAGGGTTTTGTGAGAATAATACGTGAGGTGGGCTGACCCCGGCTGATGCCAGGTGCCCCCAAAGCCAGTCTTGCCACTGCCCTCCTCAGCTGGACAGGGGAGAGGAAATATATCAAAAGGCCTGTGGGTTGGGATAAGGACAGGGAGAGATCACTCACCAGTTACTGTCACAGGCAAAACAGACTCAACTTGGAAAAATTAAATTAATTTACTACCAATCAAAATCAGAAATAAAACCAAATCTTAAAACACCTTCTCCCCACCCCTCTCTTCTTCCCAGACCCAACTTCACTCCCCATTTTCTCTCCCTCCTTTCCGCCACTGGCACCAGGGGACGGGGAATGGGGGCTGTGGTCAGTTCATCACAGTTGTGTCTGCTGCTCCTTTCTCCTCAGGGGAAAAACTTACACTCTTCCCCTGCTCCAGCATGGGGTTCTTCCCATGGGAGACAGTCTTCCACAAAATTCTCCAGTCTGGGTCCTTCCCCTGGGCGGCAGTTCTTCCCGAACTGCTGCAGCGTGGGTCCCTTCCATCCCCCTGCTCCAGTGTGGGGGTCCCCATGGGCTGCAGGTGGATCTCAGCTCCACCGTGACCTCCATGGGCTGCAGGGGCACAGCTGCCTCTCCATGGTCTGCAACACAGGCTGCAGGGGAATCTCTGCTCCCGTGCCTGGAGCACCTCCTCCCCTTCCTTCCCCCTGGGCCAGCGGGTCTGCAGGGCTTTTTCTCTCTCATGTTCTCACTCCTCTCTCTGCTGCTGTTCTGCTGCAGTTTTTTTACCCCCATCTTTTTAAAAATCCATTATCCCAGAGGCTCTGCCTTTCTTACTGATGGGCTCAGCCTTGACCAGTGCTGTGTCTGCCTTAGAGCCAGCCGGTGTTGGCTCTATTAGACATAGAGGACACTTTTCCCAGAGGCCACCCCTGGACCCCATGCTCATGAAAACCTTGCCAGCCAACCCATCACAGTAGGGAAGAACATCTCCACATGAGCACACAGTCTATTTCTGCACCTGTATTGTTGAAAAGGATGCATTGGAGTAACCTTCCATATCCTGTACAAAGTAAAGGATCATGGTGTACAAAGTAAGAGAAAAATGTACAGACAGCAATAACTGCAGTGGAAATCTATTCCTCCTTTTCCCTACCCATTTGCTCCAGACAGCTGCAGAGAGTGCAGCCTGGGAACCCTCAGCACTTCTGCATAATTTTGCACTTAGTAATGATTAAAAATTTGCTCATTTACTGATTTCTAAGGAGTTGGTTCCAGTTCAGCTGTGGATAAGTTATTTTCCCAGCTGCATCTAAATGATAGTTTTGATATTCAGCACCATGATTAATGATTTCAGAAACAATAAGAAAAAAATATAGTTTTCATCGGCATATTTCTAATCCTTGTGAATCTGGAAAGTTTTTGTAAATAAGCTAATCTTATCTTTATTTGTGTTGGTTATTTGTGTAGGTTTCTTTGTTCTTGTTGATGCCTCACCTGAACACTGTAAAAAGGCTTCTAGCTGAGTGCCATGTGTTTAAGTAGCCAGTGTCCTATTAATACTGTTCATATGATAGAGTTCAAAGGCAACCTACCTTCAATGCAAATCTGGAGTAATCCCACTATTGTTAATCAAAGTACTCCAGAATTATACCAGTTCAAATGAAAATAGAATATAGAGCTGTGATACAAATCCAAAGCAATCCAATTGAACTTACCCCTCAGAGTAGTCACCATAAATGTATTATAGAGCTATGGCCACACAAAATCACTTCTCAGTTGTTCATTTCAAATGTGTTTGTTTTTATTCCCAGCAAACCTGAAGTGCCATCAAACTGTAAATAAAATTCTTTCCATCAGAATGTGAAATCTTGAAATATTCAGCTGCAGGCTGTCTTACTTCTCAAGCACTATTCCTTTATTTGAAAGCTGTTCGCTGCTGCAGACTGAGTTACTCTGTTGGCAGAACCACTTCCTGGGGCACTCTAGATAAAGGAGATATGGCTGACAATTTGTCTTCAAAACCTCCTGTTTTCTTTAGGAAGGCTTGTTATTAATAGACGCCTTTAGCAGACAGTGAATCCTTTAATTGCCAATTTCCAGTCTCTAGAAATTGCTCATAGTTCACCAGAGCAATAGTCATCATTACCTTGTACAGGCCTTTTGTTTGCTCCTGCCATGAGCTCGGTGTCATCACACCCATTAATCTGAATAAACTGCATGTTGTTATCTCCATCATTTCTGGGAATGGGTGATGAGCCCTGTCAGTCTCACGAACATTGAGATGAATGTGTTTCCTTGGAAAACCATGCCTGGGACAGGAAAAAACAATGACAAAAGAATAAAGTGCTGAGGAAAATAAAGGTAAAAGTTAAAAGCTGGGTGTAAAATTGAATTGCCTGGATTTGAAAATAAGATTCAATTCTTTTTGGCCAAACAGCTGGTAGACTGACTTGGAATTGTATGAAGTCAGTGGGAATGTTGCCTGTCTTCCATGGGAGCAGGATCTCATGTGGAAATGGGTATGCATTTTTTACCAGGTAACTTCTCAGTCAATACCGACAGAGCCCTTTCAGTTGGTTGAGTCAATTGATTAAGCTAAATACAATATGACCCTGCAGACCACCCAGCTGATCAGACACACGTGACAGGCAGTGCAGGGGATGGAGCCCAAGGCTCTAACCCAGATCTGTGTTCATCGTGTGAGCAAACCCAGTGTGAACAATCTTCTGGTGAACCCTCTCCATTTCCACAGATCTGTAACAAGCCTGATCCTGGGAGACCTGCAGCTGCCACAGGAGATATATTTCAACCAGGAAGGAATAGTGCTTTTATATTTTTGTAGCTATGTTCAGCGTGCATTTGCAGAGAAATTACAAATTAACAAATTATTATGTTAGACTGCACAAATTATTTCAGTGGGCCACTTTAATGGCTTTATTTTTATTGTTACACTGAGGTTCGGAGTGTTTAACGCCGTTGTGGAGCAGCTGTGAAGAGACACTGGTACCCACATGCTCACTAAGCCTCGTTGCACTGAAGCACCTTTTAATGGGTTGAAGCCTCTTGTAGTTGCTGTGGGAGAGTCACCCTGTCTCACTTCTTACCCTGTAAAGTGCCGTGCAGGAAACAGTGGATGTGCAGCACAGAAATCCTTGTGCAGGTTGCTGTGAATATGCAGAGACCCATCTCTAGAAACAGAAAGGGAGAAAAGCTTCTTTCACATTTATTTTTAAGGACCGAACAGTGTGAAAAACTGGCTAAAGCTGAAACTCTTCAGATTCAGATAAGCTTTCCCCATATATTTCTTATCTCCTGTGGCTGCTGATAATGACTGGCCTTTTCACCTGCAGAACTGCTCAAGAGCACAT
Organism: Pachycephala philippinensis; assembly: GCA_013397055.1. Classification (NCBI taxonomy): domain Eukaryota; kingdom Metazoa; phylum Chordata; class Aves; order Passeriformes; genus Pachycephala; species Pachycephala philippinensis. Next base: position 300,537 of record VWZT01013067.1, read on the forward strand.
TACAATGTCAACTGCTGAAGGAAATCGGGCACATATTCATGAGTGCAAGTGGCAGCTTATGTCCCAATTTCCAATGAGCAGTTTCATTTGATGTGACAGAAAGCATGCAAATTGGGATATTGGCAGGAGCAGAAAAAGTTTTTTGTGCATACAGTGTTACAAAAGAAAGCATCAGTGTCTACATATATTAAAATTAATCTGTTTTTAAGGTAGCAATGCTGTAAGGAACAGCTCTTCTTGCATTCAGTGTTTTAAAAGCAGAATTAGGATTACACAACAATTTACAGAGAGGGTTTTCATACTAATGAAGATGTAACTCCTGAGGGTGACTGTTGCCAAGTGCTATCAGTGGAAAGCCCACAACTTTAAGTCCCAAACCACAAGTTAGATACAACAGTGTCTGGTCATGTGCCGAATGCCAATTAAATACTGAGCATTCAGAGACTGCTGACCTCAAACCTTAATTGGTGCTTATAAAAAAAAAAAGGAACCCAAAAACTGGAGATTGGGCAAATTCAAAAGTTTGCTATTGGTTTTGGTTTTTTTTCCCCCCTTTCTAAAAGTTTATATAGATCTAAGTGGAAAATGCCACTGTTGACATATTTATAGTTTCGTCTCTGGGTTGTGAGGTCTCTGTATTGTAACTGCAGAACATTTGTGCAAAGTACTGGCAATAAGGAAATAAGAAGGAGCAGAAATACAGGCAGATTGGGTAATCCCCCTCTTTTATTTTCTCCTTTCCTGCTCTATTTGCTTGGCCTCTTCCCTTATTCCTTGAGGCATATTTTCATCTCGTGTTGCTGCTTGTGCACATCAATTACACAGGTAGTTCTTAGAGTACACCCAGTAACTCAGAGAGTTACCAGTGCAGTAGATGCTTTTTTCCCCTTTGGCATTGATCAAAACACAGGATGGATCATGGTAGCATGCCTGATCTCTTGTGTTTAGGTCAGTGCTGCTGCATGTGCGGTCAGTGCTTCTGTGGTGGTTCTCCTCAGTGCTCACACTGTCACCAGTGCTTTGCTGAGAGTTCATCTCTTTGTCCCATTGTTCGACTGCTTTTTAAATGTCTTACCAAATGGCCACTTTAAGCAAATTCTGCTTATGGGTAGAATATCACTGTGATTTCAGATGTGGCTTCTGGACTAGGACTTGTGATGACAATTGTTGCCTCATCTTGGACTGTCTATTCAGTGATTCACTCCCTCAAAGAAAGTTTGCCAATTCCACATTCAGACATACTCCATTATATATATATGTGGCTCAATCTAATTCCAGACATCTGATGTCTGCTTATATCCCAGAGAGACCCTCTGAGACCGGAACTAAGCTATGGTCTAACTGGGGAGGAAGAGAGAAAAAAAAGGTGTTGTTCTACTGGCTAGTTTTAATGTGATACAGTGGAAAAATTGAGAGTTTGTCAGTGTTTAAAAGTGGGAGGAGCTAGAGACAGAATGGAACTTTACCTTTTGATAGCTTATGTTCTGCAGATGGGTATCTTGGAAAAGACTAATCTTGTATTGTAATGCTGGACTGTGTTCCAGATGGAGAGAATAAATTGAGTTGGCAGAAAATATGAGCTGTACTTTGTTTCCATAATTGAATTACTGGCCTGAAAGGAAAGGTGGAAGGACTGGCATGTGGACACCCAAGCCTCCAGCAATTTGGGGACACCCACGTCCCTGCAGTGACTGTTCAAGTCATATCTGCCATGCAGGCAGGGCATGCTGAACTGCAGAGGAAGAACTTTCCACCTCAGAATGACAGGCTGTAGTCATGGCCCCTGGAACAGTTCAGAAAGAAAAAATGTTGGAAATGTTTTCTTTTCCCATTGCTTTTTCACTTAGGCTGCTGTTCATGAGGGCTTGTTCCATGCCCACTGTCTTCCTCTCATTCCTGGCAGCTTGAAGCTCTTCATGTATCTGAAATATTTGGCCACTTTATTGCATCTCAGATTTCCCACACCCCCTACTTCTTAAATAGTTTGATCACAATTTTGAGAACCAAATTATTTTATAGCAGCTGTCTTTTCTTCACTCAGATTCTCACAACATCCCAAGGTAAAAATTTGGAAGAAGTTTGGTACAGCCTGGAAACCTATAGCCCATCCTGGCCTGCAGGACTTGCATTCTCTTTGTGTTTTTCTCTCCTGAGCTCATTTGCACCTTCAAACGGTTTCTTGCTGTCAGCTTCCCTATTTTTCCCCTGCATCTCTCCTGGTTGCTCTGCCAACATTCCTGCTGCCACCTATCGTAAGTCTGGAGATGTCATCTCTGTTCCCTAAGCCGTGTTTGCACTGAGCACACACATTTAAATATGGATGAGCCTGGATAGAATCCACTTTGTCTTTTGCCTGGCACTGTTATAAGCTTGTCATAAACACTTCCTAAAGGATTGCCACATTGAAATATTTAAGAAGCTGTTTAATCTAGTCACACTGATTAAAAATATTTAGTTCTTTAATGCACCTCTCTCGCTTGCTTGTATTTGTTATATTTACCGTACAGCTCGCAAATTTGTTGAGAAAAAAGATCAACAAATAATGATACTAATCTTAGTATCTTGCATACTTTTGTTATGAAAGGCTCATCTTTTGCCACTTTCTGCAAAGGAGGAGTTGGCAGGGAAGAAATACACAAAAGAAATATAAAATATTTATTAAATATAAAAGAAATATAGTTAAATAATTGCTTAGGCAGGGAAAAAGCTATAACTGAAAAGACTTTCAAATAATTTGATTCCAAGACTTCAAGCCTGAATTATAGTAGTATCAGTGGCAGTTTTGCCACTTCTTTCACAGTTTTTCTGTAGGAAAAACTTTTTACTGCCCTTCAATGTCTGGTAAAATCAACAGTCCTCTGAGAAGTGTCAAATTATTCGTGACTTTGGCTCTGAAGGCAGTAAGCTCCTGCTTGATGTGTCATCAGTTCAAAGCCAGTAAGGACGAGCAGGTTTTGCCTGTTCTTTGTCTTTCATTCCCCTGGATAGCTTGCCATATCTAATTAATATTTTGTCACCCATCACTATATAAGTCCTCAATGCTGTCTTCCATATGAAATGTTTTAATCTATTTTGCTCTTTGTACCATGTGTTGTATAACAGGCTCTAGCCAGTAGACAATAGAAGCAGCTGCCTCTGGTGTTAAAACGTGTGGCAGACATGTTCTGTTCTGTGCTGCACTGCTTTGATGCTCAAACCTCATGGTAAGGCCCAAAACTCAGAAGCATGAAATAAAAATTCCTCTAGAGAGACAAAAAAATCTCTTATTATCACCAGCAAGTAGCAAGAGTCCGTGTTACCTTGTTCATCATTCTGTGCATCCAATGAATTTTGTATGTGGTGGTGGTGGTGAAGAAATAAATAATAGAAAATAAAATAATAATCAGTTCAAAGTATTTTCATGACACATATTTGAAAAAAGATATAGCTGCAGGTTTGTGGAAGTCTTTATGAGGTTGGAGATGACCATTCTGTCAGTCATGGTTTAACCCCAGCCCCACACAGCCACTCATTCACTGCCCTCCAGAGGGTGGGGGAGAGAACCCAAGAGCAAAGTGAGAACACTCCTGGGTTGAGATGAAGACAGTTTAACAGGTAAAACAGAAGCACACAGACAAAGCAAGGCATGGAATTCATTCCCCACTTCCCACAGGCAGGCCGTGTTCAGCAGGGCTCCACCGTGTGTAAGGGTAACTTGGGAATTCAAACACCATCACTCTGAACGTCCCCTCTTCCTTCTTCTTCCCCAGCTTGATATGCTGAGCATGACACCACAGGGCCTGGAATGTCGCTTGGTCACTTGGGGTCAGCTCTCCCAGCTGTGTCCTCTCCCAGCTCCTTGTGCACCTCCAGCCTGTGGGTGGGGTGGGGTGAGGAGCAGAAAAGGCCTTTGCTCTGTGTAAGATCTGCACAGCAATAACTAAAACATCCCTGGGTTATCAACTCTGTTTTCAGCACCAATCCAAATCATAGTCCCATACCAGCTACCAGGAAGAAAATTAACTGTCCCAGCCAAAACTAGCACACCACTGAGGCCTTAAAGAATTTGTCCAGGAGTGTCTCAAGAAGTTGCTTGGGAAATTTTTTGTGGTTTTTCCTGATTTTTTTTTGAGGTTTATCTACTTGCTGTGTTTGGCCCTTCTCTTTTTGGTATACTATGATGGGAGAGACACAAAATATTACTGGGAAGAAGAGAGGAGTTAACCTTGATCAAACTTACTGAAATGTGCCTGGACTAATTTTTTTTTTCCATTTTGGTTAAATTCGTCAGCTTCTTGCTCATTCAGAATGGGTCCAAAAATCCCTCCAAAAGTCTTCCAAATGCCTTATGAGATTAATTTGGATGCATGAAATGCAAGTCTGCAAAGTCATATGGTTCAGCAAAGCACTGAGTGACCACCCTTTACAAATTTTTTAAGGTGTCCTAAATTAGTCTTCTATTTTTACTATTTTTATGTTTATTCTAACATGACTATAGTTATTCTAAAAATTAATGCTATTTTCTGAAAAATCCTGACTGACATTACTTTGACCTAATTAATTTCTAATTCTTTAAATCTGTTACAGTATTTACGTGAATATTCTTCATCTACTTCATAGGTTTTAAAAAACCTGAGCTTGTTACCCCAGTATTTATCTCAGCCGTTTCACGTAACTGACATTTTTGGAGCCAAATCCTCTATTTCAGTTGAGAATGGGAAGGCAGAATGATTGGAAACAATTTACAGAGTATTTTTGCATTGTTGGGAAGTCTCAATATGCTGTGAAGTGTCTCAGAAGTGCCTGTGCCAGCAGTGTTCTCAGCCTGCCATGGCCCGGGGGTGGTGCACACAGAGCTGTGCTGACCTCCTGGAATAAGATCATTTCTCTTGTTGTTTAGGCTGCTGCTCTCTGCCTTCTCCTGTGGCACTTTTCTGTGGCGATACAGAAACTTAACTGACAGTGAATTGTCCTTTCCCTGTCATTTACATGCGTTTCCACAAGTTGTTTGTGATTTTGCAGGAACCAGATATTCCTGGATCCAGATATTCCACAGCAAGCTCAGTGCTTTTTTCTTTCTCCTGTCTAGCGAGTCCGAGAGCAGAGGATAATCCAGCCTGGCATTTAGGCTGATGTTGCCTGCAGGCAGCTCTTTGCTTAGGAGGGCACAGCACAGATGAGTGCCAGTGCACCTGGAGCTGCTTTTCCTGAGACTTCTCTCAGTGCCTCCAACTCCCTGACCCGAGCCCCATGAAGATGCCAGCATGCACAGGCCCCTGAGCTGCTCAGCTGCTCAGGAGCCAGGGGCAGCCTCCGCTGCCTGGCTCCTGCCTGCCAGGCCTTGGTGCAGCTGCAGGAGTGCTCTGGCCCCTCTGCAGCAGCCCTTGGTGCTGGGCTGAACCCCTGCAGTGCTGCCTGTGGTGTGGGCATGACCTAACCAACCCTGGGTGCAATTCAGCTGTCATTCAGCTCCCTCCTCCCTCATTTGGATGGAAAGAATTTCTTGTATTTTAGTTTTTCTTGGAATAAAACTGCTTCAGAATTGAAATCTTGGAATATATTGGTTTGCAATCAATACAAATGTGCTTATCTCTAGCCTTGGCTTTGAGAGGCACTCCGCTTGCAGCAGTACCTATCTATATGTATTTGCTGACTCAAGTACTTTCCAAATAAACAGCAGCAGCAGCTTGACCTCTAAGTAGTGCTGCACGTCCACGTGTCCTATGAAGTGGGCATCTTCGTTCCTGTTGCTCAGAGATGTGGATTCTGGAGCACGCAAAAGCAGGGAGATAAGAATGTCACCCTGCTGGTTTGGCCATTGACATTTTTCCTTGTCTTTTCAGCCCCATCTCAGCCTGATTAACATCTTCTGTGTAAACAGAATTGGACTTTGGTGAAAGTAACTGGGTTGTTATACCAGGAAAGCCTTTCCCTTCCTTCTAGAGGTGTAAGAACTGCACTCCTTGCTTGCCTGAAGAGCTTTATTTGAGCAAAGCCAAAGCAGAAATAAATTCCAGTCTGAGCTTTGATCTAAAGGGGACCGAAATGCCAAATCTCTGGTGAAAGGTGGCCACGAGGCCAGCTGCTCTCATCACCCCAGGCTGCTTTTAGTAGAGGAACAGAAGCCAAAAAACATCAGGAATTTGTTTTGTTTGGTTTTTGAAGTTTCCTATGGTTCTTTGGGCTGGATTCTATTTGAAGATACATATTTTTTAGGAATCCATGTAGCAAACAGTGACCTATATTATTATTGAATCACAAAAGCTATCTACTGACAGTGGAACTATAACATGAGTCCTACCATATTTCCTGATAGTTTGAGGGTAAGATAAGCATCAATGACAATTTAAAGCAATCTTTTGCTTTTAATAGGCTTGGATATCCATAGGATTGAAGAGGGATTTAAACCTTTAATGAAAATAGAAGGGAGTGGCAAAACCATCTAAGCAAACTGGAACATAACATAAAGGGGAATTGAGCCAAGTGAGGATGTCAGGCCACTGAACAAGATGAAATAGTGGCATTAAATCCTTCTAGCTCCTACACTGAAAATAGAACTGACCTCTTCGTTCTGTATGTCAGAAGCTGTGGTCCTGCTAGTGCTGCTGTATTAATTTTCTGGGATTAATAAGGGTCTTTTTCTGAGCATAGAGAGTCTTTCTTTTGAAGCCCTTCCTTGCTTGGGGAGAAGGGCATTTATTTATGCTTATGAAGTCAGATTTTATCATGCACACTTCATGAGAAATCCCACTGAAATCAATTAAAGAATATATGTTGTAAGTGACCACTTAGTATGAGGAAGGGTGACAAAATCTGGTCTTTAGATAAACCAGAGGAGGAGAAAAGTCTGTCTTCATACTTCATTTTTATAAATGCTTAAGAAAACAGAAAACAGATTGGTACAAACATGTTGCAGAAATGGAGGTGAGCAGAATTTCTTCCAAATAGCCTGATAGCTGGGTTGTACCCTACAAGATTAAGCTGGTGATGATTACATAAATAAACTAATTAGCAGCATTTTCTGTGGGAGACTTATATCCTGCTGTATTAGCCCAAAGTACTGGGAACCAAAGAAAAGAGACAGATGAAAAGATGGCAAATAAAGGCCTTTAAAGGAAAAAAGACAAAAGGAAAAAGAAAATGAAAAATTCTGCCTCTGAACAGATTCCAAATGGAAGATTGACATAGAGGATGCTGGTATTGTCTCCTACCTTCTGTTAGGGCTGTCTTATGGCTTGAACTGAGGAAATCTAAACTTTCTAGACTGGTGTAAAAGGAAAAGCATCTTGAATTCCTTGGCCTGATGCCCTATTGAAGCATCAATTCATATGCCATTTCAGAGTGGGCCTGGCTAACAAGTGCTTCTGATGGAATCCTGAACAGCTTCCAAGGATATCCAGGCATGGACACATGGCAAACAGGAGCTGTCTGTTGAAACCCATAGCCAGTGTCCATCCGAAGAGCTGGACCAACTGAAAATCCTATCTGCTCCACCTACAGGTGTGAGGAGATCAGCAGGGTGCTGTGGAAGGATGCAGCACCGAGACAGAATTCGTGTAGTGTACTTAATTATGGTTAGTGACAGCAAAAGACTGAGGAGGGGGTGTGTCACTTCTCAGTGAATAGCCAAAGACAGAAAAGTATAACTGATTTATTTCTGATTAAAATTTCTTTAAAATTACTGCTGTGCCTATTGTACAACTGGATGACTTTTAAACAGAAGCACATAGCTGTAATTAAAATTCTTATATTTAAAAGAATGGTTGTTCTTTTAAGAATATTTGACTAAAACTAGAGAATGTACGTGCCACACTAAGAAGAGAAAAAAGAAGAAGGAAAGGAAGAAGAAAAAAAGAAAGAAGAAGAAGGAGAAGAAAAAAGAAGTTTAACCAGTGTTCTGAAGACAAGTGTGAAGGAAATTGTGTGACCTCCAGGACATATGCAGCCCTCATGCAGCCTGTGCTGGCGATGAGCAATTGCAGCTGTGGCAGATGACGGTGGGCACTGACCAGTTCTAATGTGGGACAAACACCTAAAACCCCAAGAAATGCCAGGCAGCCTCAGCATTTGTGTTTTTTAAAGTGAGACAACAGAGAGGGGAGTGACATCCCACTGTGAGGTTGCCTGTTACAGCTGTGTGAGGAACAGGCTGTGGAAATATTGATGAATTGCTTTGCTGTGCTGGGTTTCTGCCCCCTGGCAGGGATTCCCATGCTTGGACCATGGTTTATACGCATGGATTATACAGAAGGGCACTGAGAGGTGAAGGCACCCTTTTTTCCAAACTAGAGGCAGCTAAATGTAATGAACTCCTGGTGGTGCTCTGTTCTAATGACAATGCCTTTCATGTTCAAAGGATCTTTCTTCCAAGAGTTTTGAACTTTTTCAAATTATCAAGGGCAGCCTTAAATCTATGCAGCTTTCTGTGGTGCTACTTATGCAGCCTTCTGTGCCTCCCATGCTGAAGCCATCCCTTGTTGCTCATTGCTGATTCCCTCAGGTTTTACTGATCAGGCCATGGCAGAGAACAATTCTCTGGCTGCTTTCCTGTGCCACTTGCAAACTTAAGGCTGCTTGTGGCCCCCATAGCCACAGTGACAGATGACCAGCACAAGGAAGGTGGTTCTGAATGGCAAAGTGAGTTCTCCCCTTTGCTTGGGAAGTGATGGGGAGGAGAGGGAGGAGGAGGCATAAATTTCCAGTTTACTGGATTGACAGATGTAGTCGTTTGTAGTATGTCAGCTTTTCTGAGATGTCTTTCTACAAATTCATAAAAAATAGACTGCAGCAATTTTGTGCATGATTGATGATGGTGCATACTTCATCCAGTTTTAAACTCTACAACCTCATGTGCTGAGCAGTTTTTCCATATCACTTTCTGTAGGACAGATAAACATTATCTTGAAGTCTGTTTTGTGTGTTTTACTGGCATTATTAATATGTTTTGTGTCCAGTTCAGTCCCACTAAAGTCATATCTTCAAGCACATTCACTGCTGAATATCTCATCAGGGAGAGATGTATATTTATAATCCCTGTTAAGAGCTTGCCAGTCATACAGTCTCATGCTTTTCCTCCTTCAGAACAACTTAATTTTTCAGTTTATCAGTAGCTATGACGGTAGAAGCAGTGGGTGCTCTATTCTGAACTGTTTGCCTTTACATTATTACTCCTTAATATATTATATGGTAGTTCCATCTTTCTATCTCCTTTACTTTGCTTATAGTATCACTGTAAATTTATGTTCTACAACCTCTTGTATAACCTCTATTACCTTTTGTACAAGTCTGGGAAAAACATGAGCAATATTTTTTGAAGCTCCATTCTGTCCTCTTCAGGAGGACATGCAGGTGAACTTGTTATTCATACAGAAGACTAAAAGAGATTTTAACACTTAGTAGCTGGGTGAAAAGAATGGATACTTTATTTACTAGGTATTTGTGTGATAGTCACATTGCTTTATCATCCTACTCCTTTATCACTTCTATTAATAATCATGTTTATTTTCTCTCAAATTGTTCCAGGAACTTACATCCCTGAAGCCAGAAATTGTGCTGAAATATGTTGAGATTGTGTACTTGTTTATGCAATTTCACTAAAGCCAAATTGGACAACAATGGCTGAAAGTGATGCTCAGGCTTTAATTCCATTGAATACTTTATCAAAACCATAAAATAATAGATAGTAATTAAATGGTGCAAGCAACTGATTAACGCCTTGTGAAGCTGCACATGTAGTCTGCTCTCTTACTGCTGTTTTCAAACAAAAGGCTGTGACAGTCACTCTATGCTTCATTGACTTGTGTGAAAAAAACAAAACTACTCCTACAGCCAGGCCACTTGCATGGTCATTTCACTGCTGACATCTCGACACGAACCCCTTTGGGGTCTAACAGAGATCGGTTCAGCAGCACAGTAATGACCTCATTTAGTGCCAGGGAAATCATAAAGCATTAATGCTATAAAGCATCAGATTTTGCTCATTATTATGTTAGAAAGACATTATTAATAACATTTTATGCCTGTTTATAAGAATTCTTAAGAGCAAGCTGAGATACTAAATGGTGGGTGGGTCGGCCATGCTCTTTTTAAGTCTTTCTGGATGAAAAGACAGGGAGTCCCAAATTCCACCCTCCTGTTGCTGCCATGAGCACATGGGACCAGTGCGGTAGTGCCTCCCCTCACAGGCCTGTTCATACACAGCTCGAGCATTCCTGTCTGCCCAAGTCACTCTTAACAACTTCAGCCTTACATCATTTCACAGAACTGGTAAAGACACCTATAGCTAAACAGTATTGTCTTGTATCCACGCACAGCTCAGCAGTGCCGCAGGAAAGGTGACTCATCCACGTTTTTGGAGGTGAAGTTCTCCTCCAGTTCCAGAATTGTTTTAATACCCTCTAAAGCACTATGACAGGTGAGACGAGTCTAATGCCAGGGATCGTAGCTGCAAGTGTGAGGGGTGGCTGTGTACTCGCATCCCCGCAGGAGATGTTAGAGCTGGTAGTGCTGCCCACGGCTGCGGTTAACATCTGATGCCAGCTGGCACCAGGGAAATGGTGATCAGGATCACTTTCTTCAGCTCTTCAGGAAAATACCATATTATTTTATGCACAGTGGCTCTGCTCTCAATGTTTCTGGGTTGATTCCCTCTTAAAAGGTACTAGAATATGTCACTACTTCTGTGGAAGATACTTCCTGGAGATAAACAGTGTCATGTCATTTTACTAATGAAACAAAGGAATTTCCCGCTCTCCTCTGCAGTATAACACTAGGAAATGTCAGAACCCTGGCTACTGACATACTAAACTTTACCTGGCTTCCTGATACCCAACCAGCCTTTGTGTTTTAAAGCATGTGATACTCAAAGGTTTGAAGTTAGATGCCCAAATACCCAGGAGTGAGTCACACCATCAAAGCTGCTTTTTATGACAGAATGCAAATGTGGCTTGATGTGTAAGGAGGACAGGAGCAGACTCTTCTCACTGGTCTCCTGTCACAGGAAAAGAGACAATGAACACAAATTGAAATGCAGGAAATTCCATATGAATGTCAGAACGTTTTATACTATGAGTTGGTTTAACACTGGAACAGGTTACCCAGGGACGCTATGGTGTCTCCATCCTTGAGATTCCCAGAACCTGACTAGACACAGCCCAGGGCAACCTGTCCTAGCTGACTCTGTCCTGAACAAGGGGTAGGAGTAGATACTTCCAGAGGTTCCTTCCCACCGCAACTATTCTGTGATTCCTCAGAGAACAAACATTCGGTACAGATTATGTAATGGTAAGAAAAGATTAAATATAGGTGTGGGAATACAGGACAGAAGATAGACTCTGCAAAAGGTATAACAAAGAGAATTTGTACACTTATTATCACAGCTGGTGTATATTTGCTCCTGGAGAGAATGCAGAGCTTACAATCACCTCTGAGAGGAAGGCCAGGATATGAGCTAATATTCAAGTCAGTGCTTAATTAACCGAGGAAAAATATCAATAGAGGTGCATGTGAATGTCACAGATAATATGGAAATACAGTTCCTAATTTAATGCAGTAAAGTCTCTAGGCATGCCCACCCCATATAAATGAGATCTAGGCCAATATTAAATAGAAATGGTGATAAAGCAGGGAAAGAAAATCTAATCTGGAACAGCTTGCTGCAGTATTATCAGAGATGTACTGATAGGGATCATCTGTGTTTCTGAACAACTGTACTTTCAGTTTCATAAATATTATTTTTAATGGGTTAATTTATCATTCAGACTTCTGTTTATAAGTCAGTGTTCCACTTTGGTTCAAACAAATCCATGAATGTACCATTGTTTCTAACCTGAAACCCTTGGAGTGGTAATACAAGGTAGCTTTCAGAGGAGGAGCATCTCGCAGAGCTGCAAGGCTGCCCTGCCACACCCACCGAGGGAGGGTGCCCACCCCCCACCTGGGGTCTGCAGTGTCCGAAACAAAACAATTCCTCCCCTTTTCACTGCAGATCCTGTGCTCTCCATTCCCGAAAGCGGCGCTGGCACATGGATCTGGTGATGCACATTCACTTTCCTATGTGAACATCTGGAAGTAATGTACCTGGAAGCAGAGAAAGGTGTTTGCTCTGCTCTGATATTGGGAAATGCAGTGTGGCAGAGAGCTGATGTGGTCATTGGCAAGAGAACCTGTTGAATCATTCAAACCCAGCTAAATCTTGATGTGTGCAACGAGAGCTCTGTGGTCATGGATTGAAATAACTTCAGTAAATTGGGCACTGCTGTTTCTGTAACAGGCCCTTATTTGGAGGTCAGATATGCTTCAGTGGCATGGATTTACACTGAATTTCTGAGATGTCAACACTGCAACCTGAAAGGAAATGTCTCTAAAGTAATACCCACTTTATGTTATGTTTCCCTTTTCTATTGCTGTCTAAATAATCCATCCTGCTTTAGTTGTGTCCTTATTTTCCTGCTCTTGAGCTCTAAGCCTTGCATAGCAGCCACAATGCTTTCTGCATAGCATATCAAATGGGTTGTGTAGTCCATAGAAACAGCATCTGTTTCAGTTCTTGATCTAAGCCTCCTTATTCACCCAACTTCATCCTTCACTGTGACTTCTGGGGACTTTTTTGACAACAAAATAGTAAATCTTCCTTGATTTGATAAATCTCTCTGTAAGCATGTGTTCTGTTCATGAATGCTACTGGGTAGCTCTGGAAACTGTACACCCTTTCCTTATAAATCAAAGATAGTGTGGGCAGTGATGATGAATATTCTTCACAACCTCATGCACAGTGGTCCAGCCTTCCAAAAATAATGTTAATGCCAGGTGGGAGCCAAACAGTTTCTATAGTTTGGGTGCTTTTCTTGTATCAGTGGGAACATCCAATTCTGCCATATGAGGCCTTGTTATTACCTAACACTATGTAAATTAACAGTTCTACTTAAAACTAAACCCACTGGTGGTATAATAAATATGGTAATAAAAATGGTCTAGGAAAAATCTATCAGGCAGGAATTCCCAGAAGTATTGTTTCTCTGAAGTCTGTGGATTGCATGGGTTATACTCTTTTCCCAAATGTCTGCTGCTGAGCGCTGATGGAAGGAGGATATTGTGATGTGCAGATTCCTGCTTGGCCCAGTGCAGGAGCCATGTCCTCAAATCAGCTCCCTGCTCGGGGTAACTGGCTGTTTCAAGTGATCTAAATTAATTTGAGCCAGCAATTTAGTTTTTAAATGCTCCATGTTCCATGACTGTAACACACAGATCTCTGGTTGTGTTAATGATGACTATATTCGGTTAGGTCAAAACAGTAAAGAGAGTAGCAAAAGGAATACCCATGGAGAGTGGAGGATGTGTGGAAAAAATCAATATTTTACAGCAAGAAAGCACCAATATTATTGGGGGAAAAGTGATTTTTTTCAGACCTGCTAATAAGAAATACAATATGTGAAAAATGAGGAAATATAGAGATGACTGAATCCATACAGTTAGGAGAATGAGTAAGCATCACTGAGTGCCTCTGTCTTTCACACCATGTAATTGATTTTTAACTAATTCTACACCCAGAGAAACTAATCCTTGTGTGAAAGAAAAAAAACAAATCACTGAATCTAAACCAGTTCATATTTGAACAAACAGGTCACCACATACTGTCCCAGGGAAGCATATGCAGTAATATGGGTACAGACGTGTTGGTCTGCACCAAGTTTTGAGGACGGGTCTGACTGTGCCCTGTGTGCCCTGGAATCACTGCAGTGTTGCAGTCAGCTCAGGCAGGACAGAACCACACATACTGGGAGGAACGCAAGCAGCAGGTTCGGGATGCCCAGACCTGGATGTTGCTCTTTGTGCTGCAGTTCCTCAATGCTCCTTTTCTCTGACTGCCCTTGTCTGCAGACGTGACAAAGTTCCTCCTGGCCACGACGGGCTCTGTGCCTGCTCCCGGCTCCTGTTTGCCTTCGCTCTCTGGGTGCAGCAGGGCGAGCAGGCTTTTGGCTCAGCGTTGTTCTCTGAACACCCACTCCTCTGCTCTTAAGCAACAACAACAACCTATCTAATCAGGTGCCCTGCTGTGTGCTCCCTTTTTGTGCTTCATGCCAGGTCCCAGCCAGGAATATCGCATCACTGCACGGTAACGTTTCCATTAATGTAAGTGTGATTTCCTGGTGCTCCAGATCCCTTTATCTTGTGCTCATATGCGCAACTGCCTGTATCTGTGCAGTGCAGAAGGATGCATCCAGAATTCATTTTCTTTCTCACATAACATGAAAGGTATTTCTGAAAGAGTAACTAGTGAAGTGATGAGAATCCTCCAGGCTTTGAAGTCTAAGCTTTGCTGGTGTGATTAATTTAAATGGCTCATTTGCCATAGAGGGAAGTGGTATCGATGGGTTTGGGTTTCTTCAGCCCCCTCTTCTGTTTTGAAATTTGATATCACCCAACAAGGGCTATTTGGAGAAAGCTCAAAGCTGCTGTTGTGTTTCCCAACAAGAGCCCTCCAATATCTGTGCAAAGAGGAAATTATTTGGCATTTCTGAACTGTTCTTTTGGTTGCCCATGTGCTACTTTGCAATGAAAGTGTTTGAGAAGATGGTGGTGGGTGTATAATACAAGCTCTCCAGAAGCATAGGGCACTTCTCAAAATACTTGTTTCTGACTCACAGAGTTAGATAAGAGCAGATCTGAGTTCTCTGTGCACCCAGCTGGACCTTTTCTGCAACAGTTATTCAGCTTCTCAGATAATCTCCCACAACAAGAATTTGTCTCGGTGTTTGTTGCCTCAGTCTCATCTCTCCCTCATTAAAATGAGCTCTCAGCCAGCATAAGCGAGACACATCTGCCATTTATGCAGTCCAAACTTCCCTGTGGCTGGATAATAAGAGAGACTGTATGATGAAAAAACTCACTTAATGCTGAAGAAAACTGCTTGATTTACCAACACACAAAAAAATCAATCTTAGAACTCATCATAAGAAACCCCTTACGTCTCTCAAACCCTCTTGTTACTCAACGACTCTGTTTCTGCTTTCAGCCCTGGCTGGAGTGTTACTTCTGTGTGTTTGACTTTTCCCATGGAAAGCCATCTGCAGGCTGATAGGCCAACGTCCACATGGACTGGGTCCAGAAAGACTTCCAGAGAGGCACTGCTGAAACCTCCTGACTCTGCATGCAGAGAGCATGGTCTGCTCTAGCTGAGCAGGGTTTCATTGCAATCATGGGATACTTTAAGTCAGGCTGGGCACTCAACCTCCCTCTTCTTACAGCCCAACAATGGCAAAAGCAGCTGCCTGAATGAGAGTCTGAGGAGGTGACAGCTGGGCTACGGTTTCTGATAATAAAGAACACAGACTGCGCATACATACATTTAGAAAACCTATGACAAAGGAGTGTTAAAATTACAAAGTTAAGTTCACAAAAGTTGAGCTTTCCTATGTTTCCTGTGCAGCGTTAATTGAACTATTTTACACACCTGAATGTTGTTAATCTGAAATTATGGGTTTCCACGCCACAGTTTTTTGCTTGGGACATTTGCTTCATTTAAAAGCTGGTGTAATGAAATGTGCTTCAGAGATAAATCAATAGTCTGCAGGGGATGAGCGCCAAAACCTTTCCTGTTGCAGAAAGTGAAAGGCACACAACCAGTGATGCAAGGACCTGCAGAAGGCAAAACGATGGGTTTGTGATGGCTTTTTCTTGTGGCAAGTGAATAGCAGAGAAATGGGTTTTATCTCTAAATGCACCAGAGATCTCTTGATTCTCAGCATCCTACTCACATCAAACGAAACTTTTCAAGGCTGTTTTCTACTTGTGGGTTTTTCTGGTTTTGTGCTACACAGCTAAGATCCCAGGGTTGTAAACTGTGTAATTGTTGTGCAATCACAGTTCCAGCTGAGGCCACTGCAATCTTAATCTTGAATATATGAAGTACTGTATAATAGTCTGAAAACTCAGGTTTTAAAAAGCTTGTGTTAGGTACCCAAGTTTGGCTGATACTTCTTACTCAGTTCATGTTCCGTAAAAATCGCAAAAACTGTAACCTTAACATCCCAGAAAGTTTATAAAAACGACTGCATTGATGTCTGAAGCATTCACATTGTTCTCATAAGCACCACAGAAAAGCCTATGAAGAAATGAATAATTCTGTTTTCAAAGCAGAATCTGAATAGCGTGCAATAAATAATGCCTGGTGAGAGTGAATAAGGAAGGGAAAATAAACTATTGAAAGCTACACATTAGTTGAACATTGTTCATTCTGCACACTGAATGAGGCAAGGGCCTTATGGAAACCAGCACATGTGACAGTGTCATTTACAGTGCTATCGTGGTGCCTGTGCACCAAGCACATGAATTACTGTTTCACAGGCAACCACACCATTTTGTGTGCTTGATTAGCAGCCTTTATAATGTAAGCATAGCATAGTTTTTGTGTGCAGTAAATAAGTTACATGGTTTTTAACTCACTTGAAGTCCCTATTTCAAGATCTGACGACTCTGAAGCCTTTTCAGTTAAATGGTTCTAGGGTTATTCTGTTCTTTTATGTGGGGGAACAATTCATTCTCCCTGCTTTAGTTCTCTGAAATATGCGAACTATTTTATCTGAAACTCAGAAAGAAAATAAAGAGTGAGCCTGGTGCAGGTATTTCACATGTTGAATTTTATTTATACTGTCAGAACAGAATTCCATCATGGAAATTGGTGGGCAGGCTTGGTGACTTCAGTGTTTCCTGTTGTACCACTGTTATTTAGGAACATGGTGGTCGTTCCTGCCCCTCGCAACAGCAGTGACTGGAGATGCCAGGCTGGTCAGAGTCACCAGGCTTGTTTATATGCGTGTCCCATGCTGCTGTTACTCACAGAAGGAAAAATGTGTAATTATCCTACTTCAAGGCTAGAGGGGCAGCCTGGTTGGCCCCCAGGTGCTGAGGAGGAATTCCGTGGTTTCATAAGTGAGTTTGGTAAAGAAATACCGGCTAATACCAATAGGATTTGAAGGAGACCCTATGTGTGAGACAGCAACGCCGTGTATCAAGATCCGGGCGGGATGGGAGTGAATCATGAGAGGTGTTCGGGTTGCTCACAGTCACTGTGAGGATGGATTTATATCAAGTTCGCTGCTGCCTAGATAAATATTAGTGCTGAGGACACAGAAAGGTGCCAGAAGATGATGGCCAGTCTGATTTCCCACTTGGTAGGAGACAGAGAATTTGGGATTTGCCAAAAGCCATGAACAGCCTCAGGGTCATTAAGCAATAAGCTCCTATTGCCCACAGCAATAGCTAAAGAAAGGTTACCATTTCACTCAAATTTTGGTTTTCAGCCTTTTTTAGGGGTAATCATTATTTTTTATCCACTGACAAATTCCCATTCTGCTGTGGAATACTGGCTTATTTCAGATACTGGCTTATTTCAAGATAAATTCTTAGGTATTGGCATCTTTTACATCTGAATCCTCGTGCACTTGGTTAAAAAAACCAGCCCAAACCACCATGTTGTACTATGTCAATTGTTTACTCTTCCATTTAATCACAGGAACACTGTCCTGCCCTTTCAGCTTCCTTTGGAGGTGGATGAATTCCCAGAGATGTCTAAAGCAAATTAGGGGGCTTCAACTTAACATGAAACAACGGCAATTTAAAAATTTTATAAGAGTGCCAACCATGCTGGTTTAATTTTTGATAAGGGATGATACTACATTTCTGAATTTTTAATAAGGAGACTGACAAAAGACTCACTTAAGATACCTAGAAAGAGGAACTTCTACAGCAGGGCTGCAATGAATTCAAATGATAATGGTAAAGATACCAGGACAGTCTGTCTTAAAAAAACATCATTAAATACTCATTAATGTTGTTGCATAAAAGTAAAAAAATTACTTTTGATTTGCAGACTCATTGTACAATGCTTTCAGGTTCTTAAGATTGATTTGGAAATAATTTTCATATTTTGAAATGCTAATGTAATAAAATCCATGGAAATACCAACCCTCACTACAGGTAAAACCAGAAAGAAGTTAACTTTACTGAATTTCTGTTTGTTCAGAGAATTAATCTATGAACTTATATTGCCAGATTTTTTAATGTGTTTCAGAAAGATAAGTAACCTTAGATTACTAAACTCTTAAGAATGTACAACAGAAGATTTCTGCCATTGGGTCAAATTTCATTTGCAAGTGTAGGATATGTGTTAGGACCAGCAGATCACAACACAGGCATATAAGGCACAGTAATATTTGATTTTTAAATTAGGACTCTCTGGTTTTACAGATGATCCTTGTTTAGGAAGAGCTATGTTTATCCATAAAACATTTATATTGTGAGGACCACTGCAAGAAATATGATGGACACTTTCTCTCAAGGTTGGATTTGTGCACTTTGGCTATTTTGGGGGGAGTTGAATTGTGAAATGAGATCTATCATCACCCATTCATCAGATCTGCTGGATGGGCTGAATGGTAAGAATATCAGTTCAATTGATGGGGAATAGGGCTTCCCATAGGGTTTTGTGCATGCAGAGCCCTGCTACTTGCACACTCGGTTGTTGCCAGGCAGTGCCATGGCCCGTGAGCCAACTCTGTCACCTCTGCAGTGGATCACAGAGGCACCCAACCATCTGCATCCTGCACGTGGCACAGATGAGGACAGAGAGCTCACGGTGCAGGGCTCCCTGTGGATCCCACACACACCTCGCTGTGGGGAGTGTGCAACAGGAGATTCCTGCACTGCCCTCAGCTTGTGGGTAAGAGCTACAAGGTTGTTGGTTGTCTTTCGTGGGCCTGTTCAGCCCTGCCTCATTTTTCTTCCCTCTCTCCTGCATAAATTTTCCCGGCCTGGCAAATTTTTGAGAGGCCAATAATGCTGTCAGACCCTAGATGAACATGAATAATAGCCTGTTTGCACAGCTGATAACTGAGCTGTAAAAACGAATCTGCTCCCAGATGAAACTTGACATGCAAAATTTAAGCTTGGGGAACAATTCTTTGTACGTATTCTGAAAAAAAAAATAATTACTTGGACTGCTTAATTTTTATTCATCCCTAAAATAAAAAACCCTACAGGAGGGTCAGCAGAGAAAGCTCCTGTGTTTTGACATAGAACTTGGAATTAGCTTTAAACATAAAATACAGCAAATGTTTAATCTGTAATAAAGTTGAATCTGCTCATTTTGCAGAAGAACAATGGCTGAGGGTCGAAGCCTTGGGTTCTGCAGTTGCCAGATGGGATCATTTCCAAAAGGGAATTTGGATGGTAATCAGTGTCCGCTGGGATCCATGCCCACCGCTCCAAGCCCGCGTGCCACAAAGGAGAGATTAGGGGCAGAATGAGAATGTGCAAGGCTGGCACGAATCAAAGGGACTCCCTGTAAAACCTATTACATCTGTGCTCTAAAAAATGCATAGAGAAACTGACAGTCAGGAAAATGCAGTTTTGATTGTGCTTTGATGGCTGGGAAGCTAAAATTGTGTGGGTGGGTGGCTAAGTGTAACTCCATGTCCATGCCAGCTTTATTTGACTGGGAGAGCCGGAGTCAGGCCAGTTTTTATTGTCCTTTCAAGACTTTCAGAGCAGCAGGATAAATAAAGGAATGAAATGGGGAAATGAATTTATAGACTTTGGGTGTCAAATGATTAACAAAAGGCCCAAACCTTGGTGTTTTGTTCTATTGATTTTGTTTTGGCAAGGCAAAGATAAGATTGTGAACCTGTACAAAGGGAGGTGGTCTTTACTTCCCTCTGTGCCTTTGTGGTGGCTGGGTAATTTGCTGAATTGAAGTTTCACTTTTGGACTGAAAGCAGGTGTTACTCTACACTGAATTATGAGATACAAAACACTATGCCATGTTTTTGGGGCACACACTGTTGGTTAGTATTAACTCAAAATAGATCCCAAACATTTGGGTGGGAATATCTGAATTTCTCCAATGCCTGCTTTGTAATGGTAGGAGAAACGATCCACTTCCCAAATCAAGTTTCAGGTGAACTACACAAACTTGTCATGGTATTTGGGAGCCCATGTTAGTCCTTGAGGCCTGTGGCCTTAGCAGGTGAGTGTGCCTGTGATTTGGGTCCGAGCCTTCTAAACCAGTTTCTTTAACCTGATCTGGCCACAGGATTTATCATTTTCCAGAGGACAGGAACTTGCAGCTGTGCAGGGCTGTGACATTGTCTGCAGAGCTCTCCTCCAGTGCTCTGTGTCGACCTGGTGTTGCCCTCCTGGGCATCATGGGATCCTGTGCAAGTACCATGACCAGCCTTTCATGACTAGTGGGCAACAAGTATTCAGCAATCCTACTACTGTCACAAGTTGTACCGCAACAGAGAAGTTATTTTAAAAAATAGGAGCTCTGAGATTAGTTTGGATGTGTTTAAGCTTTCTAGGGATTAAAGGTAGATGAGGTCTTTCTGAGACAATACATTAGCTCAGTTGGTCAGAGCAGGATGCTGATAATGCCAAGGTTGTGGGGTTGATCCCCGTGTGGGTCATTCACTTCAGAGATAGACTCAAAGATCCTTGTGGATCCCTTCCAGCTCAGGATATTCTGGGATATAAGCAGCAGCCTCACAAGAAAAAATTACAGTGCTTTGAAGTGCTGTGGAAAGTGCTTGTGGAAGTTCAAACTGTACGAGTCTGACAGGAGCTGAGCAGACATACAAATGCATCACTACTGGGCTTCACCACAGCCATAGGAGAAAGCAGGGCTGGAGCACAAGAAGGCAGCAAATCCAGGACCAGCTGAATTGGTAGGTTAGTTTAGATTACAAATATGTATATGCTTGTAGCCTTTCTATCTTGATTCATCTGGTTGGAACTTAACATTTGTGGATCTGAGAGAAACCTTCGCCTTTGGTGAAAGAATTGGGGATGGGGCAATATTTTGAAGGGTGTACTGGAAAGGGTAAGAGGAGAGCTGTTTTATGCTTCTAGAAATTCTGTCTCTAGGACATGTTATTCTGAAGTGCATCTATCACTAGATGCTTTATGTGATATGACAAAATGCCACAGGGATTGATCCATCAACTGCTGTTGTTTCAACATGGTGTAACAGGCAGGAAATCTGAAAGGACGTGTTTTCTGAAACTTTGTTGAAAAGAGCTGTGGCTCTGGGAGTGCCAGAGTTATGTCTGTAACTCACACACGCACGGATTCTACACATGGCCTGAGCTCTGTCCTAACATTTGTGAGAAAAGGTTCAGCTTCAATGAAACAAGTTTTTCACAACTCAGTTACACTGATGACTCTTCTCAAACATATGGGAATAAGGCTGCATGGCATCACTCTAGTGTCTCTAGTGAAGCTATACATAGAGACTCCCAGAAGAATATTAGCATTGACTAAGCAAAACACCATGGAAAGTGAGGAGATATTTGAAACCGGGCCCACATTTGCAAGATGATAATTGGATTCTTTTTCTGTCCTGAAAAAAGATCTTCCGGTGTTTCCCTTTTCTTCCCCTTCTCCCTTCCTCTTTTTGAGGGGATTTTAAAAACTGATTTGATTTTTATCCACTCTGAAAAACAAACAATTTCCCTCTAACCAAGCTCATATCTTTTGGTTATGCTCAAATCTCCATTCATTCTCTCATCATTCAAGAATTGAAAGTGATGAGATGGCAATATCTAAAGGGATAGCTTAAAAAGATTATTAAATACAAGCTAGTAAATCGAAAGAGAAAGCAAGAAAAAACCACTCAGAATCCGACCTTGAAAAATCTGCTTCTAATGAGTTTTCATGTTAAAAAGGAAAACAAGTATTGGGTTCACATTCCTTCATAAAGAAAGACATCCTTGTCAAGCAGCTATAAGAATTCACAAATTGGATGACAGACTGTGCCCGCTGCTTCAGCACGAAGGCAATAGATCCAGCACGAGCTTGAAAGCAAGATGGGTTTTAAAGTGTTCTGCTGTCATACAAAATCCATACTAAAATAATGAGAAACATTCCACGCAGACATCATCCTAAATTCCCATTTGGGTATTATTTTCTCATTGATGTTGTAATTAATGCTAAAATAATTTGTCTGTGAGCCTTCAAGATGCTTAGAGCTTTCCAGAGGGCTGCTGGGAGCTGAGGGAATTTGGCACCTCGCAGAACCAGACTTTGTCTCCTCTTCTGCCATCCCCACACAAAATACCACTTCCCAGCACTGGAGCCTGAACAAATAAAGTGTGGGGGAAAAACAGAGGAAGCATCTAGCTAGCAGGATTTTTTAACAGGAAAAAAATCTAATCCAGTCTTGGTGCTGCTCCTAGTTTTCCCTGTTTGTGTCTAAGCCCTTTGGGAGCCACAGAGCAAACAGCAGCCTGTGGTACTAATCTGCTACTTTACAGCACTGGTATGTGGTCACTGTAGAGCTACACGAGACACTGTCAGCTTCAGTTTTGCTCCAATTCCTGATTCCTTTGTTAGCAGTAATAGGATGAATAGTTTGAAGTGAGACATCTTGAAAAAATCCCACTGTACTTGTTAGGAACCGTGGCCCCAAGTCTGCATTTTTGTTAGCTTTCACAGTGATTAGTCACTGTACAGCAGCAAAGAGCAGAGCAGTCTACAGCAGTGCTCCTCTGGCATGCAAAAGATCTTGCCAGACACCTAATCCTCACTTTTTTTTCTCTTTGGTACTTTCATTCTTATACTCTAATGGAAAAGGTCCCTATTGAGGTGGTAGGTTTGGTGGCACTCAGAGATCCATTGTCTACAGATACTGCTATGGCAGGGTGTCCAACCCTGGGATGGGAAAGAAGGGCAGAAGAATTATGGCTGTGGAAGTGAGAGATTCTGGCTTGTGAGAGAGACCATTCTTGGATGACAAACTGATGGGTTTGTAGTTTGTTTGAAATCTTGTGTCCTCTCTTTACTAGGCCATGAGCTAACTAAAAATAAGGATATCATTAGAAGACCTGGAGCATGCTAAGGTTTTTAAATTGCCCTTTTAGACATGAAACAAGCAAAAGAAAAGTCCTGATGGCTGTGAAAGGTCCCTAAAATGTGAGAAGGGAAGGTGTATCCGATAGGCACAGAAGTAGAGAGCATGGAGTTAAGTAAGAAATATGAAAAGCAAAACAGCAAACAGCTGACTTAGGGGATTGGAGTTCTCTGTAAGGAAGTTGAAGTTAAAAGAGAATAAAATTAAGCTAAGAAACAAAGGAGATTATAGAAGACATCGAACAAAGCATTTTTAAACAATAAAAGTTCCAAAAATAAAAGCATAGAAAAAGGAGATCAAAGAGACACCATTTAGTCAGATACAAATAAAATTATGAATTGGAAAAAAAGAGCCAACCCTAAAGAATTAAGACCCCTAACTTGCTTTCACACAAGCAAAAAGGGATTTGTGCAAACAAGAAGTAATATCACCTGTCATTAAAGTGCCCTTGCAAATGGACAGATGAGGATGGCCACGGGGCTGGAGGGGAAGATGCTGATGACCATTGATGCTACAGTAACTGTGGTTAAATGCATGAGTTAGGGGAAATTCCTACAGCCACCGGGACAGGACTGGAAGGATTTAAGAAAATCAGTATGGGGAAATTGGAAATCAGTCTAGGGAACCTATGAAAAGAGGAAAACTAGAAGAAACTTTTCTGTGCAGTTTAAAATGGGCAGATTTTGAAGAAATTCGCCAATAGCAAAAGACTAAAGCATCTTAACAGATAAAAACAGTAAGTAAAACATTTAAAAACAGATTATTAAACACAGTACAAACAACAGTAGGTTTGGGAATCCCAGAAGTAGGAAGGAAGGTTGTGGAAACTGTTGGTCATTTTGAACACAGCAGGTAAAAAACAGGAGCTACGTAAGAATCTGAAGGACAGATCTTGATCAGAAATAAACCTGTATTTATGCTCTGCTGGGCTTCTGGTTTGTTTTGTGCCTCAGTAGAAGCAGCAGAAAATGAACTTTAGTTTAAATGTAATATACAATACTACGTATAGCTGAGAACTCACAGTAGTTTAGGCAAGAGAATTTTAATTTAAAATGCAAAAAGTACTGTGGGCACTAACATATCAGTTGGCAGTTTAAGGGATGTGGCCGCTAGTGCACTGGCTCAACTAACTTTAATTAAAAGGTTTAATTTAAATATCTTTTTGCAAAACATATTACATTAGCATATCTGAAAGCCGTGACGGGATTGAAGGAATTAGATTTGTCTAGTTGAAAGACAAGACTGAAAAAGCCGGCCTAATGGACAGGGGATATTTTCAAAGGTTATACAAATGGAGGAGAACAGGTTTTTTAAATGTCCATTGAAAGAAGAAAGGAATATATTGTAGAAAGACATTAAATTGTTTTGGGGAAAATGGAGATGAGGGGGCGGTAGCACAAATATCTCAGGAACTTGGTCCCTATGGCTTGAAGAGTTTCCCAGTGGAAGCCCAACTACTCCTGTTGTTTCTCTTCCCTCACAGTCTGTCATTATACTTGTTTATATTTAGCAAATATTTTACTGATAGATAAATAAATGAAGCACTTGCTATTCTTCCATTCCTGAGAGCTCTCTTTGGTGGGGGCTGCTCTCCAACACTGGTCACAGGGCAGGGGAGGTGCTCAGCTTCTTGACATTCCCAATTGTGAGCGCGAGTAAAAAAGCAGGGGCTCTGCTCTGACTTGGCACCATCACACCTAGGTTCCCAGAGTTAAATTAGGTGAAATCTGTTGCCTTTCTCTAAGTCAGTGTGGATGGCATTGGGTCACCTCCTCTTGCACAGCCACTCTGTGGTGTCTTTGGCTGCGATGTGGTGGATACCGAAATGTTCCTGGGTGTTGCACACCAGGTGGAAATGCCTGGAGCATGTTGTTCCAGATGGACTTCTGGTCTGATCCTGTGTAGTAGTGTTCTGCAAAATAAGGAAAAGTGTACATACAACGGGCAAAAGCTGGAAACACCAGAGGAATTTCCACTAAGGCAATTTTGGTGCGTCACTTTTCACATTCTTCTGAATGATTTTCCAATTCAATTCCCACTCTGTGACTGGGAGGGTGCATATATGCACACCTGGGTGAATGAAGAACCTGGTGTATGAATACAAGCCTGCAGAAAATCCAGGGTGCAGAGGGTCAGTTATTTGTTCTGACACTGAAAAGACTTCTCTGAGGTATAAGCTGTCATTAGCATGAGAAATATATGGATCCAAGGCACCAATTGTTGAAAAAAGTAAGGTTGGAAAAATATCTGAGTTCTGTGTTAAGAAAACAATCGAGCTATAAAAATAATTTGTGAAATAGATCAAAGGAATGGTATGGATGAAAAACAGAGAGCTGGCTGATGGAGCTCTATAGAAATAACATTTCACTGTTTTGATGTACCCCCTTGCTTTGTCAGAGGGTGTCTGATCTGTTAGTTTGTGTTGTTTAATGTGCAGTGGTGTGTCAGCAAGTAGAAGCAATAAACCACAAAGGTAAATTAACAACCTTAATGGATGAAATTAGATTTCATTTCTTTCATACCAACTGGCTTACTTTGCCCAATCTACTTCTCCTGTAGCACCTCCAGTTTCCTTCTTGCCTCTGCAATTCCTTGGAGACACATATGTCCACAAGATGGTACTAGGCTACCAGTAGCCCCTACAATGGCTGGTCAGTGAAGGCTCTTGAAATTGCTGCTGGTCAGGTGTCACGAGAGAAGTTCAGCCAAAAAAAATCTCATTAGTGTTGTTACCTTTGAGAGGCATTCAGGCCAAAATACCTGTTTGTTTGGTTTTTTTAATGAAACAAAATTCCAGTAGGAGTCAGAGCAGATCATCGCTGTGACTAATGCTCTCCACACTCACACCTGTTTCCAGATAGCTTCATTATTGCCTTTGGAACCACTTCCAATCTAAACTGATAAACTAATTTAGGAAAGAGAAGAATGAGGCCATGAATTACAGCAGCTTTATGAATCTGTGTTTTGACACATTTAAAAAAGAGAAATTTGACCTAATGTATTATAAATACCTCATTTGCTTTAAGCAATTATTGTAATCTATCACATTGATGCAGCCAACACAAACATGCATTACATTTCTCACGCTAAAAATTGTTCAAACAGGCTTGAATAAATTGTTAATACTCTATAAGCTGCTAGTGGAATAGCTCAATGATTAGCTCTTCTCTTCACATGATTCAAACGCATTAGTGACACTGCTGACTAATGACTTGCAAAATTTTTGTTAAAGACACAGGTGTATTTTTAAATGGCAGCCCAGTTCTTAAGTCAATGGCATTTCAGGCTTTGAAACTGAAAAGCTTTGTTACATTGGTTTATGTAAAATTAGTGCTTGATTTTAAATTTTTTAAATGTCACTCCACATATAATCATGTTAATTCTGTTGTGATGTTAGATACAAGTTACTCTTGAAAAATATCTTCTCATAATACGATTACTGGAATACTGTTAATCCTGACTGTACGAACAAGGCTGTGGTGTTAATTAAAGACGGTGAAGTGCTTTCTCATCGGCACCGTGCAAAGGGAGTGATAAATAAGGCCCCTGATAGCTTGGAAAGCATTCGTTATTACTGACCAGACCGCATGTGCTTAGGCAGTACAAAGGGTAAGCGGGCCCTACGAAGGGAGGTGCCCACCTTTGGCATACTTGGTACTTGTTTCACTAATTTTAATACAATTAAGTGGAGATGACCACATCAGTATGGCCATAATGAAATCCCTCAGTGGGAGATCTGAAGTAATGAGGAGAGCACACAATTTGTGACTCGAGGCCATTTAAAGGAGTCCGCGTGTTTAATTGGCTTAATAAAATTAAGATCATGAACGAGGCTGTCATTGTAAGAGGGCCCACCAAGGGAGGCTCAGGACCTGAGGGCCTGACCCAGTCAGGTCCAGCAGGGCCCAGGCCCGCCCATCCCAGCGAGAGCTCCAGGGTGCCCAGCCCGGCCTGGGAGAGCGCGGCCGTGCCATCTGCGGGGCTTCCTTTCGGTGGCCGCGGGCTGCCGGGGGAGGTGTCCCTCAGGTGTCCCTCCGGCTGCGGTCCCTCCGGCGCTCCTGCGGGAGGCGGGATGCCGGCGGTGGCCGCGCTCTCCGGGGCCGGGCCGAGCGGGGCCCGC